>CAJINV010000004.1:5352605-5474534 GCA_905178155.1 Amoebophrya sp. A120 | reverse complement strand
CAAACTCCTGCGGTGTCCGCCTATGATAGTAACTTCTCATCGTGAAGAGCCAAGCCTGGCACCGCGTCAGACGACAGCTGGATTTAGGTGCCGCACTGCTGCTTGACTGCGGGCAGGTCCAGGACTAACATGACGGCAATCCCCGGCGTTCCATAGCAGAGTTGGAGCCCGTTTCTGCTGTCTGCTTCCTTTTCAGAGATGCACCATGGTGATGCGTTTCCTGAAGGGAATAAAGCATCACAAGTGGTCTGGAAAAGCCGCAAATCCAGCCAGAAACGGTTCGCAACAAAGCCTGGAACTGGCATTTGCCCCGAAAACCGCTGCAAAGTCGTACCGCGCCGCTGTAACCGCTGTTGTACCGCAAAAATTCGGCTTTGTACCACCACCCCACAACTGTTTCTCCCGCGCGACCAGGATTAACAGGTCCTGACACTTTGGCCGCCACCAAAGCACCACACACCGCCAAACACCGCGCAACTCCCGCCAGAATGCGAAATGCTGGCCAAATTCCCGCCAAATGTCCGCAAATTTCCGCTGGAGCGCCAGGGCTATAGAATCTGACTCCATATACTGCAAAATTTGGTAGGATGCCCGCACACTATCAAAATTTGTTGAATTTTCTAAAAGGCAAATGTGCAAAAAATTGCAATCCGCGCTTGCAAATGTGAAAAAAAATGCAATCCGCGCTGGCAGATGTGGAAAAAATTGCGATCCGTGCCGGCACATGTGCACAAAATTGCGACTTGTGCTCGCATATGCGCAAAAAATTGTGATTCCTGTCAGCACATGTGGAAAAAAATGTGATCTGTCCTGGCAGATGTGCAACAGATTGCCGTCTCGGCCAGCAGATGTGCAAAAAGTTCCGATTTGCGCCGGCACATGTGAAAAAAGTTGCAATCTGTGCCAGAAATAGTAGGCGAGGGACGAGGTCTCGGCTTTATTCATGGCGACGGTGCGCCGGTAAAACCTCCCTCCAGTGCCATGAGAGTTGTGCACCGCGCGAAAGCGCGCCCGCATGTACACAGGGTAGCAGGACCTTAGGAGCGACTCGCTGTCGTTTCTTTGGTTACACGGTGCTGATCGCACGTGCCCCTGCAGATCAGGCGCTTCCGCCCTGTGGGTGTAGGAAGCGCGTAGGCGGTGCGACATGCATGTGCATGGGTTCGCACCGGCCTGCTGTTGTTGCCTAGTGGTAGAGGCAGATGTAGTTGTGGTGGCGGTGGTGCCAGTATCTTGGTGCAGTTGTGGTATGTGCAAGTAAGGTGCAGAAGTAGGTGTTGCGGTCGTGCTGCCAGCTTGGCGTCGGCGCTGCTACTTGGCGAGCCGGTCGGTATTCTGCTCAGGCAGGAGCCACCTCGTCTTGTGGTGCGCTACCGCGTTTGCGTCTGTGGTATCGTGAACTGGGTCCGCCCGGCTCGCGATACAGCTACGGGCGGTGTTGCTACTTGACCTCGTCAAGTAGCAGCGCCTCGCGCCGTTGTGTTACATGTCTTCAGGCCGCTGTAGAGCCTCGTTAGACGCCGGCAGCATGGTTTAGTAGAATACAGTGCGCAGATCAGTATTACGGTGCAGGCGCTCTCGTGTCGAGCGGTGGTGGGTCCTGGTTGTCGCGCTTCAGTCAGCGCCCTCTCCGTGAGAGCGTAGGTGGCAAAAGGGGCCCCACCAAGATCATGCTGCTCGTCGTCTACGAGCTCGTCGTCGTACGCGTTGCGCCTGCAGCCGCTCTGCGCTTGGGACCAGAAGGCCGCTTCACACCAGTCAGTAGTAGCACACGAGAGAAGTGCAGGAGCGTATGAGTAAAATAGTAGGCAAGGGACGAGGTCTCGGCTTTATTCATGGCGACGGTGCGCCGGTAAAACCTCCCTCCAGTGCCATGAGAGTTGTGTACCGCGCGAAAGCGCGCCCGCATGTACACAGGGTAGCAGGACCTTAGGAGCGACTCTTTGTCGTTTCTTTTCCCGCCCGCCCACTCCGTTTTTGTCACAGTCGCCACAGATTGTACAGCCAGTTCAACTCGGTTGAAGTCAAGATAAAGATGTCGTTCGACGAGGCAGAGTTTTGGGCCAGTCTGAAGGAGGATTTCGCGAAGCAGGGTGCGGAAAATCTCAGTACATACGAGAACTTCGCCGCAACGTGCGGTGAGAAGGTTGCGTCAAAAGCCGTGCAGAGTTGCGTCAACGCGGATGACCCGCTGCCGCGGGGTTTTGTCGCGAATTCAGTTTCGCTGCCGCCCGGTACCATCCAGCACCGTCACATCGTTGCGCCAAAGCCTGAGTCGGACGTACGTGGCATGGTGATTTGTACAGAAGCGCAGGGCAGGCACCTGGCTTCATCTTTCAGCAAGATGCGGCTTGTTTCGCGGCACGTGAGCGGAGTACTTCAAAGCACGTCGTGCTACGTTAAAGACGACCCGTGCGCCAGGTCTGCCAAAGGGTGTGATGTGCCTGTGCAGTATTTCGTCAAGCAGATGGAAGCAGTGCAAGCTGATGCAGCAGTAGCGCTACACGGCGGTACGAGTTTGGAGCGGTCAGCAGCACGGAGTAAGATCGAAGCTGCGTTAGATATTGCGAGAAGCCCGTTCCTCCTTCGGGGTGCAATGGAGGATTACACGGCGTGCGCGTCTTCCAAGAAGGCCGATGATAATCGGGATGCGCGGGTGCGCAGGTGCGAAAAGATAGCTGCAGAACTTCCCTGCGCTCCGTGGACGGTAGATTCCGTGAAGCAGTTTATCGGCGTCAGCCTCGCAGCCGGATATGCTACGATACAACCAGTGGTTGCGGATATCTTCAAAGATGAAAGATGTGCATTGACAGAAAGCCAGCGCGAGGATGTAAGAAGAGAATTAGGGAATTTGGTACGCAGAGGGCATTTAGGAAGGAAAAAGCAGAAAGCGCCACTCACTTTGTATCATGTACGGAAGTGCCACGAGCTAGGTGTGATCAATGCCACGGAAGTTATGGCATTATGCATAGCTTTTTATGCAGCATTACGCAAGAGCGAAGTAAAACTGCTCGACACGTGCGGATCTGGTGCAAAGCAAAAAATCTCACTACGTTATGACATAGGCGATCTCTTGGTAAATTTTAACGAAGCTAGCACCAAAGTCAATTGCTATTCCCTTGTAAGAGTGAAGTGTGTGTGCAGTCAGTTAAAACGTGCTGGCTACCCGTGTGAGTACTGTGTTTGTAAATTTAAGAATTTTCTACCCATGTTGCAAGGCAATGATCTCGACGTGTCCAGAGTTATGAAAAAGCTCAACGAGTTCGAAGCCGGTGCGCATAGCTGGAGAATTGGCGCTGCCACCCATCTGTATTTATGTGGTGTCGATCCGACACGGGTGGTAGTGCATTGCCGTTGGAGCAATCTCGGCATGCTCATGTACTACATCCGATCCATCCCGTTTGTGAGTAAAGACCAGTATTGTGCAGTAGATTTTTGTGGTTTATAAAATGTGCAGTTTGTGTAAAGATAAAAATATGAAACCACATGTCGTGGACCCGTCGTGCACGCCGCGCCCAGTGTTCAGAAAAATGCGTCACTAGTCACGTTGTACAAACATGCCCACGCTCTACATGCATACGTTTGCGTCGTTGCGTCAATCAAGCTTGCGTCACAAAAAAGACAATTTAGGGAGTGGTAGACACTAGTAGAAACAGTTTGTTCTAGCTCAATTGTGAAAAATGGTCAATCCGGATGGTGCTGCTGCTGGCGGAGGCGCTGCTGGCCCCCCAGTGGCAGCCGTTGGTACTTGTTTTGAGTTTTTGTCGTGATCAGCATGCATAAATGATACAGATAGTGCAGCACGCAGCATGTAAATATGCTCAGTAATCACAGTTGCGTCAGTTTGCTAAGTAATCACAAAAGCCACTACATCAGCTGCCGTGCAGGATCCGGCGCAGCAGGCCAGGTTGGTGGACCACTTGTGTGGTCAGGAGCAGCAGGTGAAGGTCGCCCTGCAGGGTTTGGTGTGTGACCACCCGGATCAGCGGCCCTCCGGCAAGCACTTCGTCGCCTGTGCCGCCAAGGTCAATGGCCGTGCGTTGTGGGAAGTCGGTAATATTCGTTTTTGTTTGGCAAAGTGAAAATGTACTACCACACGTCACACATGCATGTTTACACATGGGCTTGTCGTCAATGAAAATCGTGTATCATTTTCAGGTAAGATCATGTGCAAAGGGCTGGATGCGTCTGGGGACAAAGTCACGTTGAACTTCGACATGAGCGCCTTGTTCGCCTGCTTGGCCAGTAAGCTGCACCGTGATCGTCCTGCCCTGTTGACCGTGGAGCGCAAGCGTGAGTTGCAGAACCAGTACCAGAATGCCGTCTTTCACCACGGTGAAAGCGTGGCGCAGCGTGTGATGGGTTCGTTGTTGTACAAATCTGAAGCTATTACTAGTGATCTCGCCCCCTTAGTGGCGGCTGGGACGACCTATGAAGGGCGCATCCGCACCTACTGTGATGCCACGCGCTGGGACGCGTTGTGGGCCGCGGAGCTGGCCAGAGTGAAAGGTAGTTCACCGCATGCATGTTTCAGTCATGAAAGTAAGATAAAAAAGCACGCTGCGTCATGCTATCACTACAGTGTTCCATACGTCGTTTTTTTCTTGTTCTCAGGTATCGATGAAGCCGCGGAACAGGCGTCGGCCAAGGCCAATCAAGCGATGGAAGAGGCCACTGCCAAGATGCAGGCCACGATCCAGGAGTTGCTTGACCCGCAACATCCCCACGCCGCAGTCGTACGGCAAGAAGGGTGGTTACGGTGCCGAGTATCAACAAGGTGGTGGTGGTCGCCGCAGCGGCGCGTACGGTAAGGACAACAAGGGCGGTAAAGGAGGGAAGAAGGGCAAGACCGTCAAGTACTGCCACTCCTTCCTGGCTAACGCGGGGAAGTGCTACGTCTGGGACTGCCGTTTCAAACACTGTGAAAACCGTGGTGACATCACCGAAGCCGAGTTCAAGCAGATAAAGGAGGATCCGCGCTTCGCCTCCCAGTTCAAGGACGTGGTGTATGAGAGCTGGCGCACGCCGGTGGCGGCACCGGCTGCGGCCAGCAGCACGTAAGTGTCGTATGCTGCAGGTGCAGCTACGGCACTGCTTGTAGCATTAGCGTACTTAACATTTTCCATCTTGCTCTGTTGTAGTTGCAAAGAAGTCAAGCTTCTGTCTCCGAGTGAGTGTAACACCATGTAAGATTACAAACTGTTTTTTCTGTGCGCTAAGGTTGCTACACATGTCGCTTCAATGTATTTTTTATCTCAGTGAATTACATGTAACTTACATTCTGGACCATGGTGAGCAGGACAATGCACGGTGGATTTTTGTCTGTCAAAGCGAACCAATGTGAGTTGTAATAGATACACTGTAAAGAAGTGTAACCATATGAAAAGATACAGCGTGTCAGTCAGCCTGTCTGTCAGCAAGCGCCGCGTTTTGTGCCGCGTCACTTCGCCAGCACATTGCTCCGCTGCGAAGTCATGTTAACGTGTGTAAATGCAATCCAAAAGTATCGGTCGTTGTCGGTTATGGTCAGCAAATGCAGCCGAAAACACGCCACACAGTGTGCCTCAGTGGAGTAACAATCGGTTTGCCAAGTGCGCATCAGTCGGCCGTGATGGGGTGGGGACACAGAGAAAAAACGTAGTTGCAAAGTAAGCAAAGAGGACAGCGCTACAGACAGTAGTGTTTACACCTTGCAAATGCAGCATCACACACATTTCCGATAAGTGCACCAGACTGTCTTCGCTATGCACATAAGCAGTTTTTATACGACATTCTTTGCGCTAGTGCCATGGGTGTCCCCACAAAAGATGAAGTGCGCACTGTCTTGAAGAGGGTGGAAATAGACAGTGTGAGAAGCCACCCGCTCGACCGTGCCCAAGTGCTCCCTGATCCGGCGTCGCAAACGGAGAAGGGCATTCGTGAGAGACGCGAGCAGATTAAGCTCTGGCACGAGCAGACCGCGGCCAGGTCGCAGGAGATATACGACAGTATCGACGTCGACATACGCAAGCCGCGCGTGTGCAGCAAGCTCGGGCTCTGGGAGCTGTTAGGGGAGAAGTGCCACGCTTCCGACAAGGAAGCGTGGGACGTGTGGCGAGATGGCCTTAGCATGGTGGGGCCATGCAAGGTCGACGAGACGTGGAGCCCCCGTGTGAAGCGAGATAAGATGTGTAACAGTGTGGAGCAGTTTGAACCCAGCAAAGTCATCAAGCGGTTGCTGCAAGGAGATCATCGTAAACCGCCGTGGTCGGATGAAGATATTAAGCTGACGTGGGAACGCAGCGTCGCCGAGACAGCATGCGTGCCCGAGTTGGGGTACGCATTGCTCGAGGGACCGTTCGACATACCAGATACAATCAGCACGTGTGAAGAAGAGCAGGAGAAGCTGAAGTACGCCATGCGACGGCTTCCGCGGCATCAAACCCGGACGGTGCGGTTGATCGATCCGGCGGTATCGGCAAACATGTGCAGCCCATTGTCAAAACGAGTGCCGATACCGACCGCGTTAGACGTACTTGCAAACGCTGCTGTGGCGCGCGATCCATCGTGTGCAAATAAAAAGATCGTGCGTCACAGCCGGAAGGTGTTGCAGAGGTGCAGAGCGGCGGAGGTGCGGCACGAGAAGCAATTTTTGCAGTATGTGAAGGGAGAAATTGCAGAGTTAGATGGAGACTTGTTGAAGGAAAATGTGAAGACTCCGGCACTCCGCGACGAACCTGTGTTGAAGTGTGCAGACATCAGCACCAACAAGAAGTGCAGACGTGTGATCAGCCAGGACTTGAACGAGATAGAAATCGCATTGTTGGATATTGCTAAATGCTACAACAATATGATGATAAAAAAGTCCGATCGCAAGTGCAACACGATCGTGGTGTACAACCCCTCCACCAAGCGGCATCATCGTTTCGTCGGCCTGTCTGCCATTTTCGGCAGCAGGCACAGCGTCACGGGCTGGCGCCGTCCTGGCAAGCTGCTGCGGTCCGTCCTCCGCAAGCATTACGGGCTGAATGCGGAGGACTATGTCGACGATTCCCCCATCTTCCCGCTGTGCGGGTTGGGGAAAGTGGTGGAGGAGGTTTTGTTGGAGCTGCTCGTCATGCTTGGCTTGCCAGCCATGCGTGACAAGATCAAGACCGGGCGCTTGTTGGAGGTGCTTGGGTTGTTCTTCGACGTCACGGGAAGAACACCCACCCTGGCAGTGACGGAGGAGAAGAAAAAGCAGATTTGTGGTGTGTGCAAGTTAGCACTGGACACAGCAGTACTTGATCCCGTCACCGCGAGCGAGCTCGTCGGGAGGCTCACCTTCGTGCTCGCCTCCGTGGCGGATAGGGCGCTGAGCCCAGTCATTCGCCCGTTGCGGTTACATGCAGCACGGGAAGAGTGCGACGTCGTGGTGGAAGTAGGAAACGCGCTCAAGTCTGTGCTGCGCATCATGTCGCTTCCATTGAAGCGCGGCGTCACGTTCGAGTCCGATCAGCAGCAGAGCGCCCTCTTGTATACGGACGCACAGTGGAGCAAAAAGAAGGGCGTTCTTGCTGCTGTTTTCGTCGAAAACGGCGTGCTTCGGTGCGTGAAGGAGGACATTGTCGCGGAGCAGTTGCATCCCGACTTTCGGCTGTTTCCAATAAATGTTTTGGAAACAGCTGTAGCCCCGTTGGCGGTGAAGTTCTACCGGAGTGCGTTGGCAGGAAAACGGTTCGACCACGGCATCGACAACACTTGTGCACAGCAGTCGATTTTAGCCCAAGGACGGTCGGGGAGTAAGCAAAAATGGATATTCACGCGCTTGGTGGCGGAATTTTGGACGTTGGTGGTGGAAGGTGATATGAAGCCGTGGAATACGAGGGTACCATCGGCGTTTAACATCGCCGACTACCCGACCCGGCAGGATAAAATGGATGTGTTGATGAAGTATTATCCCGGGCTTTTTGTGGAGATTGTGGAAGGATTTGGTATGCAGGAATATGTGAAGAATTTATTATTGGGACAAGTGTCCGAAGGTGTGTGTAGTTTAGCGTCTGTACTTGCTGACAGACAGGCTAGTAGCAATTATGTCAACCACGCAGCATCCGACGATGACAGGACCCTGTGTGGAAGTGATGTAGGATCTTCAGATGAGGAGGTTTCGTGATCGCGTCTTTTTACATGTCTTTTTTGTGAAAAATTGTATCTACAAGTACATGTTGATCGTGTGCAGTTCAGGTCGGTGTGTTATGGCCTTTGAGTGCGTCGGCATGACTAGCTCTGCCGCGACGCACATCTAGATCGTCTGCAGGCATCTTCGCGTTCGGATCTCTGTTGTGTTTTCTTGGAAGGTATGCGTTGCAGCTTCCGCATGTTTGAGCGGGGCCCCACCAAGATCATGTTGCTCGTCGTCTACGAGCTCGTCGTCGTACGCGTTGCGCCTGCAGCCGCTCTGCGCTTGGGACCAGAAGGCCGCTTCACACCAGTCAGTAGTAGCACACGAGAGAAGTACAGGAGCGTATGAATAAAAGTGTGTAAATAATTGCAATTTTTGCTAGCAAATGTGGAAATGGTCGTGATTTTTGTTTTGTGTAAAAAGTTGTGATCTGCGCCGGCAGATCTGGAAAAAGTTGCAATCCGTACTGACAGACTTTCAAAAAATCACAAGCCACACTGGTAAATATGCTGAGTATCGCGGTCAGTGATGGCATTTGTGCTGCAAATTGCAACCTCTGCTTGTAAAAATGGTCAAAATCGCGGCCCACCGTAACGTATCTGGCAAAAATCGCGGCCCGTACCAGCAGACGTGGTGAAAATCGCGACCGGCGCTGACAGATGTGGTAAAAATCGCGACCCGCGCTGGGAATTGCGATCCGTTCCACAAGAGTCCATGTCTTTGGGCCTGAATGTCCGAAGGGGGCGGGCCCGGCCTCTTCGGGAAAGGGAGTTGTGCTGCCCAGCACGTGATTAGAGCTGCGCTCTGACCCGCGCACGCACGCCTCAACGGCCCGCCCCTGCGTCGTTTGCCTTCCCCCCCGTAGGCGCGAAGCGACGCCGGTCCGGCGCTGTACCCCGCGCGGTGCGCCGCTTTGACCGGCGAGGCCCGGCGCAGAGCCCTTTCCGGGCCGGCGCTGCGCCCGTGCCGGCGCGGGAAAGCCCGACCCCGCCCCACGAAGAAATGCACCACGACCGGGCTTGTTGCCTATGCTGTTGCTCCACTATTCCTTGCACCGTCGGAGGCCGATGGGGGCCTTCCCTGCTGCACCTTCGCTTTCGCCCTCGTCCAGCTTTGGGCCTCCGCGCAGCTGTTCTCGTAGTAATCGAACCTTGGGCCGGTGCTGTTCTAAAAAACCGCGCGGGCTCGAAGACAAGGGTCGACTTCGGGGCCTGTGTCCTGCCACGCTTAAATGAGCCAGCCCGAACAAGGCAGGAACGGCAGCGCGGAGCTCTTAGCGAACACAAAGAAGAAAAGCACCCGCGCACCAAGTACGCTATGCGCAAATTGGACATCGGAGTGAGGAGTTCCCCTCAACATGCTGCAGAAGGCCTCCCGCGTTGGGTCGCACCCGACCGATTCTGCTATTTCCCGCTTTGCGGGGCAACCGCTTGCTTCATGCAACAATTGCTCCAGTGCCCGCTCCCTGAAGGCCCGCAGCTGTCGGTCTCGTTGCTCGATCCTTATCCATCGCGGCACAGCGGCGGCAATATGCTAGCTCCGCAAGCTTGCCTTCTTGACGCTGTTGCAAATGGGAGCTTGTTTGTTCTAGCCGTGCCGACGGGTATCGATGTGCCCAATTATCGCGGTGTGGGAAGTGTGCCCACTATACTATCGTCGCTCGGTTGCGATAGTCGCAATACCCAGGCGAAGCTAGGGTGAAAAGGGCGGCCTTCGTTTGCCGAGTCCGGTTCATGAGGGCGTTTTCATGGGGCGTACTTTTCTCCTTGATAACGGGCAGTCCAACCGCTTGGTGACCCGGCTGTCCTCCACTTCCCCGGATATTGCACAGGAAGTCGCGATCAAAAACCTGGACTTTTATCGTGTGCAAAGACGTCCCCACCCTGTATTTGTCCCCCCGATTTGCATCTGCAAAAATCTGTGGTCATGCACATCCCAAATGAGGCACTAGCTACTTCTAGTCCTCAAAGAAGAAATTTTTGAATTGCTTGATAATTTTGAATCGCTCAGACGCTCTCGTACTTTTTTCCATTCGTCATGCTGCAACGCAGGATACTAGGCGGCCCACCCGACAACTTTGTGATGCGGCTATGTTTGCTAAGCAGCACTACGCTACAAATACAAACTTGTCATCCGCAGCTGTCAAAACTGCTTCGCTTGTGTAGCAAAGTACTCATTTTGACATAGGTGTCCCTCTTGGAAATGTGCTTTCCGCACGGTGTACGGTGCCGGTCCTTTCGCGGCGGGGACGTTTTTGCACAGGATAGCCCCTTCGGGTGCAAGAAAGGAAACAAGGACCAAAAACACACCATTCGCAAGGTGTTTTTCCGCGAGGTGCATTCCCACGCCGTGCTGTCGCAGTTACTGCACACTGATGCCCCGGTACTGATTATACTTAGTTGAGTCTTTGTTTTTCTCTGTTAGTACATGATATAGTTCTTCGTCTTGCAGCACGTCGCCCGACTTACACAAACAAACAAAATTATTTTTCGCAGCTCCTGTTCTGCATCGCGCAGCTGATTATCCATTGGAAATATGTTTGGTTCTGGCTGGGTGGCGAGATTTATTATGCACATTGTCCAGCATGCCTCTATTTCATGCGGTTTTCCGTTGGAAGCTAGTATTCACGGGTTCTGCAACAAGGTCTTCGCAAGGCCTGAGAAGCTTCCTCTTATCTCAACCAAAAGTGGAGAGCTTTTGCTACTCATGCAAGCCGTATGCTTTTGTGACCCACAGGAGCGAGGACGCTGCGTCACTAGTTGCAATATTTCCGACCCAGACATATTTTCAGTGCATACTCATCTACTCGAGCGGATCGGTAGACGAGAAGGGCAAGATCAACAACCTGAAGATTCACATCTTGACGGAGTCCGGCGACAGCTGCATCGGAACGGGAGATGAAGAGCAGCACCAACATACCGCCTACGGCTTGCAAAAGTTGTGCAGCAAGCTTGCATATTGCAGAACGTGCTCCGCAGGTGGAGTGTTGTATTTTAGTTTAATTCGCACGCAGGGTTTAATTTTGCAATATCAGAACCAGACATCTATACTCTTAGTAGATAAGTACTTTTTTTTTGTTCTGCAGCTCATCTCTTTGGGCCGCCACAACTTTTGCGTTTCATACTGTCGGGACCTTGGCCAAATACAAGAACATTTCCACGAACAACGTGATCATCCAGTGCACGCAGATGATCTTTGTCCTGGACAAGCTTGGGATAGCCTCCCGCGACATAAAACCCCAGAACATTCTGGTCATTGTATCCTGAGTAAAAGAGGCTTCCCCACCCAAGAGTTGTAATGCAAATCTGGATGCTTTTCGAAATGAATTAACAAGTTTCTCATGCGGAGACCTATGAGAAAATTTTATTTTTAGTGGTGTTTTGAGATTTGTGATGCTCCGATCAGCATCATATGCTAGGTCTGTGATGCCGCTACACAAGCTAAACACGACTACTTACAATGCGCGCAACAACCAACATTTTGGCGAAATTGTCTAGCAGAGTTCCAATCTTGAGCCTGGGGTGGGGACGTCTTTGCTCACAATACATCAAGGGCCTCAAGGAAATGGCCGTAGAGTTCGACACCCCGCTTTCCTTCATGGACATGATCAACCAGGGCTGGTTCGCGCCGTATTACAGCCTGAAAACCACCGCCGAGGACGGCTTCAAGAACGAAGCGCTGTTCCGAGTCACGGCCAAGGGGGCGCGGGTGTTCAATCAAATTCTGTTCGAGAAAAGCGGGTCTGGAAAGTTGGAAGCTGCATCTGCAACAACGTATCAATTGCAAATCAATATGTCTGGGTCTGGAAACTTGCAACTTGTAACGCTTGCTTTGCCTTCCTTGGAAATGTGTTTTGCATAACAAACAAAAGTCACAGCCATTCTTGTCATGCAAAAACGCAGCTTCTGATGCGGACTGCCTAGGTTGAGAAAGCGGTCTGGAAAGTTATCACGCTGGGCTGCATTTGCAAGTGTCTGCATCATCCACATTTTTGCATCAAAAGTTTCCAGACACAGACAGATTTGCATTTGATAACGGCGCCGCGGTGCCGGGGCCGGTCTCTCCGGGCATGACGCTGGACTACATGCATTTGCACCTCCCGCCCCAGGTATGCATTGCGAATATGTCCGGTTGTTCTGGAAAGTTGGAACTTGTGAAGCTTGATGTCGTGCATTTTTGCAAAATCTGTGTTGCGTGACCGATAAGAGCGAAGCTTCTTGTCTCATGTATCAGTAACGCAGTTTGTCATCATGCGCATTAGGGATGAGATTCAGAAACTTGTCATGCTGGGCAACACCAAGAAAAAGAACTGCAGCTGCACTGCTGCAATCATCCATAACCCAGCATCGCAAGTTTCCTGACCTCGGCAGAGCCTGCCCGACTCCAGAGGGAGTAGTTCAATGCACCCAATTTGTATCTTGCGCAATATTAGCATAGTATGGTAGTCTAGTGGACGAAATAGCAAGTAATTATTTTAGTTCTCTCTCTACTTAAATCCTTACGTAGTTCTCATATTTTACTTTTGAAAATTCAAGTCGTTCTCTTCCCCGTGCTGTGCCACGGTTTTGTTTCCTGACAAAACGCCAGACATATTTGCAATGCATACCAGGAAGCGGGAGGCGATAAAGCCTCTCCCAACAAGCGCGGAGGTACGGGTCACGGAAAAACGCCGGAGGACGGGGCGGAAACTTCCGGCGGCTCTTCCATCGAAGTCTGCGCCCATCGCGTCAAACAGGAAAAACCCGGCCGCTACGTGGCGTTCAGCAACGACGACAAAGACCGCACGCCCGAAGCGGAGGAGAAAGGGACCAGATTCACAGTGAAGCTGGGTACAGTCTTTGAGGTGGCGCGCTTGTGTGTGTTTATTTTTTGAGGTGGTCGACTTTAAGCTTAAAGCCAAACCGAAAAGCAAAGGGTGGTCCTGGGCCTCAGTATATGTGATATACTTGAGCTTCTATTTTGAATTTGCATAATTTGCAATATTTACAAAATCTAAAACAGGTACTTGCCTGAAACTGATCGACATCGCGTGTCGCCTATCAGCTGCAAATGACTCTCGATCAGGAGAAGTGCAGGTGTTGCCCGGTCTTCTGTGTGCCAGACCAGAACTAGCGCGAAGTTGTGATGCAGCTCGCCTCGTCTACTTCTGGCAGAGCCACAGTTATGATGTCATGCGCGTACGAAGTAGAAGAGCTTGCATCTGGTTGTATCTGTGACACCAGTCGAGAAACCTTTTTCTTGAGAGTGATTCACATTCACCCCAGGCTTCCGTAAAGTGAAATTAATAAATCAGCGAACCATATTAACCATGCAAGAGTGTTCCTGATTCCGATGTTTTATTTGCAGTGCATATTGATCGGAACCCGAGGAAAGCGCGAGTGGCCACATCACCCAGATCGCGGGAGCCACACCGGCGTGGCGGGTCGAGCGCCCCCTCCCGACTTCGGACACGAACAAGGCGGGGGAACCCCACGAAAACTGGTCGATCGCGCACCAAGACAAGCAGCAGATGGGTTTGGTCCTTTTTAACATGATACGCATGGCAAAGTTATCGCGGTCTGTAAGGGTGTCATGCTGATCCAACTCGGGGGTGGATGCTTACACATATGCAAGTATAGTCGCTTCATGCATTTTTATTTTAGTCGAACTTTTCGTCGCGACCAGTTAAACTTTTGCGAATCCGAACAGGCAACGCTCCTGCACACAACACGCCAGGCAGCCATCAAAGTTTACAGTACTCTAGACCCGGACATAATTTTTGCACAGCATACACGATGAAACACAAATCGAAAAAGGCGGCGACTCCTTCGCAGATCGACCTGTGCGAAAAATTGGATCTGGATTTGGACATCGAGGAGCACATTGAGCTGTTCTGGACCTTTTACTGTGACCTGTACCACTTCCACACGAAAAAGTATCGATTGCAAATGCAACCGGGCTGGAAAACGCCGATTTATACCTGAAAGGAATCATCATGCCTCGTCCAAAGAGTTCCTGTTGTGAGCTGTGCAAATTAATATGCCGCACCGAAAAGTAACGGCCTGGCATAGTGAGGTGCCATGCAGAATAACTATGCTGGTGTTCATGCGTGAAGACAGAAACGGTAAAGCTTAGCAAGGAAGCTTTGGCAAAAATCACTTAGACCAAGCTACTTGCATTTCTCTTGACCCGGTCGCATTTACATTGCATAGCTTCCACGACACGGGGAAGTCCAATAACGCAAATACCCGGAAGAAATGGATTGGCGACCAGCTGAAGTTGTACCAAAAGGAGCTGCAGCGAGACGAAGTGGAATTAGAGATCGTTCCGGACGAAAAGACGCAGTGGAACTACGAAATGCAAATATGTCTGGGTTTGGAAAGTTCCGTTGTGACGCACGGTTGTGAATGCTAGGAGCAGGAGCATGACGAGTTCCTGCACTGCCAGGTCGCTGTTGCCTAATCGCTGTTGCTGATGCCACAGCAATTGTTGCGCTCTTCCAGAGGACCCAGACACATTTCTCGCAGTGCATAGCAAGACCGGGTACGCGATTCTCGAGCAATACGACGAGTACGTTGCGGCGTGCAAGGCCCACAAAGTACACGATCCCCTGGTCCTTGTGCCGCTCGTATCAAATGCAAAAGTGTCTGGGTCTGGAACATTCTAAACTTGTGATGCTGTCGTCTCTAAGGGTTCTAAAAAAAGTTGCATTGCATGACCAGCAAGAGGATTCCATTTTGTGCCATGCAGAGAGGGCATCTCTGATGCGGTAGAGGTATCACAAAGCCCTCTAAAAATCTGTGATGCTTCGGCATGCATTACAGACACCATGGCTCATGGAAAATATGCATGACAAGTCTCGAAATCTTCCAGACCCAGACATATTTGCATTTGATAACTGGGCCTCATGATTATCACGTTGAAAACAAGTCTCCTCTCAGAGAAGAAAAAAATGGAATAAAAAAGTGCAGGAATGCGATCCTGTTGTAAAGAAAATTTAAATTTGCATGGCTTTTGGACCTCAGTCTGCTGCTGGCGCGGTTGTTCATGCGAATGCTGCGGCTCGCAAATATGAACTCGATTCCGTTTTTGCATGCGCACGATTCTTGCCGAGTTGCTCGACGAGACACATCAGTCTCGTTTTTTTTGAGCAGGAACTTTTTTCAAAGTGATATGCTCGGGTGGTTGCTTTGTGGACCCGGACTTTTTGTCCAACGCCGGCATCATTGAACCCAAGGTGACCTATCCTAGCGAAGAAATAAGTGACACCCGTGCCAGAAAAAAATTGAATTTGCTCTATTCCTTGTGTCCCGAAAAGTTGATCTACAACCGGAGCATCAAGGGATCTTGGTCATTCACATTGGAGAGAGTAAGTGATGCGGACCAGCACGACAAAATGCTGGGTGGGAGATCGAAAATTCAGCATGCTGAACGGGCAATATAAGATTTTGCTTTTGTGACACATCCGCATTTTTTCCTGATACATATGGGTGTCGTTTTCTGTAGGATATAAGTGCCGCCATGAAGATGCAGGAAGACAAGATCGAAGCCATTACGTCTTATGGCAACGGGATCGAAATGCAAGACACATATCAACTGGAAATAAAATGTACTCGTTCCATGATCTGCGGAGGGTAAGGACCAATCACCAACGTTCTTGCTTCGATGTCATGCAGAACGAGCCGACAGCAGGGTTACGTAGGAAGACATGAAATATAACTACGCATGCAAACGCCTCCTGGATTGATGATTACATACCCTGTTCGTACGTGCATGCAGAATGCAGTGTGGTGCGAGTGTATTTGTCCTTTTGATAAGTTGTTGAAAACTTTGATGCGTGCGGTCGCGACGTTCAACAAGTATCCTGGGTAAAAACGTCCCACTCCAAAGTCGTCAATGTCATGGAGATCTGCATGCTCAACACGTTTCTCATGCGAAGCGTCGTGACAGACGTTCTGTAGTTATGTTTTGCAATTTGTCATGCTTGAAATAGAACAAGCAAGTAGCTTGGATGTCACGCTGTTGCGTCTTGACATTTTCCGTCTCGACTCTGGGGTGGGCACGTTTTTTCTCAGGATAGAAGCATGTCCGTGCTGTCCCCCTCCGTGCTCAAGCAACTGGAGAATACGAGAACGGCCGAGGACATCGTGTCGAAAGCGGCGAGCTTGAACACGCTGGGCTTCAGCTTCGGTAAAATCCACGGCATCAAACTCTCCAAATCGTGGTGGAAAAAGGAATGGGATTTGTTTGTGCGAAAGAAAAGTGCACAGGAGAACAAGGATCCAGAGGAGTACCCGCCGATGTACCTCACGCGGTACAGGTACGTCGAAATGTATGTGAATTCTGCCCTGGCGCAAGGCTGGATGATGTTCAACGAGTAAAGCTTCTTATTTTACGTTTAGTTAAGAAGCCTTTTCGGCAAAGGTAGGAAACTTGTTTAGACCTCTCATGATCAGTTTGATTTTTAAATAAAGCGAAGATCGATTAATAAACTACGGTGAAGGAGAAGAAGATCAGCCTCCTAGCCTTTTCCAAACTAACTTTGTTATAGGAACTGGTCTACTACTCTTTGATTACGGTTTATATTTGGTCTCAGACAGAAAAAAAGAGTTACTGAGTCTTTCAGCGATGTTATTTTACTGCTTCAAACTATCTACTTCCTTGTTGCCTGAGATCCGAAAAATCTAGAACAGGGGGAGCTATGCCGTAGAGTAGTTGTTAGACCCATCGCACACACACATTTACCACCACTGACGCCACGTCGGTATCTCCCCCGACTCCTTGCGATGGAGTTTCGAAGCAAAATAGTTAGACACCCGTACGTGGCGGGTCAGCTGTGCCCATTTACAGTAGAAAGTAGGTAGAGCCTCAGCGCCCCGTGCGTCTGTGTGCGCATTCCATCCAGAAATATGGTCCCTGTCGGCGATTTCCCTCTCCACAGCGCCGGCAGAGTTTCATCTTCTTGTGGCGGGCTCTGGCTCTCAACATCTTCTTTGGACGGGTTCACATCTTCTCTTCCACTGCCACGAGCGTACAAGGTGCAAGAACGAAAGCTAGCAGGTCACGCCTAGTCTAAGCACAAGCAAACTAGACCACGACGAGAAAGCGGAAAACGAGGGCGCGGAGCCTGGAGAATGAAGAAAAGATATACATCTGGACCAGGAGCTGCTGAGATGTCGATAGATCCTGATATTGATTTTCTCTGATAGAGATTCCAGATGTATCTCTATCTTTTCTCGATTCAAGGTGCGGATCCATACATATTAGAATTCCCCACGATCCAGCGCAGCCGCCTAGTGGAAGAATCTCAGATTTTTAGGGCGCAGCTAAAGTTCGCGTCTTGCATTCGTAGACGTGGACTTTGTAGAACGAGACGAAGGTCCGGCCAGAACCACCCGAGAGAAGGTGGCAGCATGACAAATATGCTACCACCTTGAAGCGCCTGATCGTGACAAAATCGGGAGGTGAGCTCTGCCTCAAGCTGCTCCAGGGCGGAGGCAGCGCAGTGTCTACAGAGTTAAGGGACAAGCACCTAACACATATGGTGCCCGATATGACCCTAAACTCGCCCAAGCCCCGGACCGTCCCAGAGTAGACAGCCGCACCACAGAGGGTAAGCTTGTGAGCAGACGGAGCGCACCCGGCCGCGGCTCGAAGAGAAGAAGCTGCAACAGTGTACCTCAGTGCCCGCAACTCGAAGAGTGGTAGTTGCAACATGGCGCGTCTGGTACAAGGAACAGGAGCAAATGCTGGCCGAGTAGGTGTTTCTCCTGAGAGCGGTGCCTCCCTGCTCGTTTCCTCCGGGTGGTCTGCGACATCATGTTCCACTTGAGTAGCAATATGTATAGCTAAAAACAGGTGTGAAGGATCCTCCTCCTCCTCCTCAAACTATCTACTTCCAAAAATGGCGACTTTTTACCAGACCATCCAAAAACGAGGACAGACGCTTCGTCTGACCACAAACGACAATTTTTACGACAATTTTACGAAAAGAACAGCCAGAGGAGAGCGAGGCGTTTCTTTTCTAACGCTTCGAGAACCAGAGCGAACCACTCCTAATTTTCTCGTACTTGGATTAGCGCACACACTTCAGATGACATGCAAGACAGAGCATGCAACAGCGACACTTCGCAATATTGTCAGTCAATTATTTTCAGTTTCTCTTTGAAAACGACCTTTACATGATTTTGCAAAAGCACGAGTGTACGAAAGCGACAGTGACGTCAAAACTTGAAATTACTGAAGACTTGAATTTCGTTTTTTTGTACGAATGGCATTATGTTAAAATCTTAGTAACAAGAAAAATTAGCGAATCCCGCGCGCAGTGCGATGATCCAATATGCTCCAGTGATTCACTATTGATTAATGAAAAATAGCATCCATTATGCTGCACCCTAGCCTTTTGAGGCAGGGAAGAGCATATGCGAGCTCGGCGATACAAACTAGTATCCGGCAAGGATGAACAAATTGGAGCTGAGATGATTAGGTGGTATTAGTGCTTTCCGCCTCCGGGTGTTGAGCAGCTTCATGTTAGAAAACACGAAAAGTTGTCCGAATCAGAAAACCCTAAATGTAAGGAACGCGTCCCCCCGCTTGAATTCCCAAAAAGTCTCACTCGCGGCACTCGCCACCTGTGACAATGCCGCCTCATAGCAGAATGTGCGTCGCTATTCACTTGTAGTGTTCAGCTGCAGGTCAGGCTCGTTGCCAGTCATTTGGTTTTTGACAAACTATACTGCCAGAAGTCGCAGCTGTGGATGATCCGGAATGTCGTGCAACCTCGAGCAAATTTCCGCGCGCAGCTCATAGTACATATTACAGCGGAAAGTTGAAACTTCTTTCTCTTTCTGACTTTGTGAGGCAACGTATCAGGCAGTGCGTGCTGCCGTCCAAGTTGAGTTTTTGTTAACTCGGTATTTTTCACTTCTATGAGTGCCTTGCCGGGTCGTGCAGTATCAGTACTTGTCCCTCAGTGCAGATAGTTAGACACTTGTTTTTCAGCCCTTTAAGTAGCAAGTATCACAAGATGACTTGAATCTATGCGACAGGGGGCTCAGAGTGAGCGTTTTTAACACTACGCAAAATGTTGTCGTCTCTACCGCAGCCCAGTTTGCACCTGGGTCTGCGTATCCTGCTGTCGCTGTCGCAGTTTCCTGCGGGTACCTTGATGCTGCTGGACGGGTTTGGATTCCCCGGCTATTCCTGCAATAACGGTTTGGAAGACCCGGTGTTTTTTTGGATCCCGCAATACTTTTCGAGCTACGCGCGCGAGCAGACCGGGAAAACAGCCTTTGGCGGGATCAAGACCGCACTCTTGCCCACGCAGGCGGTCAACAATTTCGAGCGGAGCACGCAACAATTCAACGCCTTTGTTCGGCGGCAGCAACTCGGGGCGTATGAAGTGCAACTGACCGAGCCGGCATTCAAAATGTTTCTCGGGCTCTGCAAAACCTCTGCGGTGGTGGCTTTTTGGACCCACCCACTACTCGGCTTGGAAAAGCTCGCCACCGTTTGTTTGGCAATAATGATGGTTCTGGTTTCCGTAGCACACGCGGTTAACGGGGACGAATTCCTGTATGAAAGTGTCAGAATCGAAATTGACAAAATCGAAAAATTTGTGTTGCATAAAATCGATACCAGTTGGAGCCTCAGTCTGTAAGTGGCGTATGACAAATTTCGGGAGCACCCAAATCCAGTCTGTCGTGCTGTTTGGGCAAAGAACACTGCTCCTGTCGTGCTACTCTGGCAGCACATTGCATATGTGCCCCTTCTAAAGACGCTTGCAATCGGTCTCATTTGCCTGCTCCCCAATACAGGCCTCCAGTGCCCTACACTTTATGCATCACAAATTTTTCGATTTTATCGATTTCGATCCTGACACACCCATATCCTACTGGCCGGACTGAACGCGGGGGCCTGCTTATCGTGAGTAAAAACATCCTAGCCGGCATAGTCGACATGGTTGATATGCGGCAAGACAAATCGTGGAGCTCTGGATCTGGAAGATGTTGTGCATGACAAGTTTCGGGACGCAGCGTAGAAATAAAAATCGTGTTTAGCTTGCGCGGACGCGGCAGCCCTAAGCCTCTTCCTTCTGATGATTTGAGCAACACAAACTCGAAAACGCCACTACCAAACGCCCGGTATGACGCTCCGCATAGGAGATCGATGCTCTGAGTATGCGAATTTGCATGACAGCTTCGGGTCGCAGACGTTTTTACCCAGGATGCTGCTTCCTAAAGCTTGTGACCGCCTCGTCGAGCGACCAGCGATTTATCACGCGGGAACGCAGCAGCGGGGCGACGCCACGGAAGAAAAGCAACCAAGCCCCGAAAACAAGAACTAGCAGCAGAAGTAGCGCGGGGCGGGGAAAGAAAAAGCAGTAAGAAGAGGCAGGACTGTCGAAGCGCATTGAGATGCTCCTGCGATGTAGCATTTTGATAAGTTGATATGCTCTCACGACTTCTTGTCGCATGCTCTCACTGGCCGGGGACAAAAGACAGCTTTGCTTGTTTTATTCACTCGCACAGATTCCTGCACGACTAAGGAAATACTGTGTACAATTTACGCCTTCACTTGACGTGTGGAAGTATCGAGACGGAGCATATTTAGAACAACATATTTAACAGCCGTTTCGACTCGTCACCTCAACATGTGTTCAAGCAGCACCTTTTTTTCTTTGCTTTTTTTTCAAGTGACATCTGTGCACGGCGATCCAGCAGCACATAGAAAAAAATTCAAGTGCTGTCACTAGGAAGTTGTTGGGTGGCTGCGTCAGTGCTTCTCCACTGTTGTCGTGTGCGCGTGCTTCCGTGAGGTGCCGGCACGGTTTATCTTTTTTCCAGAAGTACTATCTGCTTCTGGTTCATGGTTTGTCAAGCTATAATTTTCTTGCCGTTCTTCACGACCTCCTGAGTGGCAAATCTTCACATCTCTGCTGGAAACTACTCGCACAACTGCTGCTTTCCCTAGACAGAGCAACAGACAACTGTGCTGTGTGACGTGTGAATCACAACAAGCAAACGAAAGTACGACGTAGTCAAGAGTAAACCGCACATCAAGATGTCCCAGACGATCGGCAGCATCGAGAAAGTCGCCGGGCCCCTCGTGGTCGCCGGCGGGATGTCCGGGTGCAAAATGTTTGAGCTGGTGCGGGTCGGCAAGGAGAAGCTCATCGGGGAAGTCATTCGACTGGAGCTGGACACGGCATCCGTGCAGGTATGCTGGATTAGTGTCTTGGCTAATTGTCGTATGTGCATTTGAGTACATTGTCTCTGAAGCAGTGCTGTGCTATTTGCTCTATATACTATTTTCATCACCATGCATTGAAACAATAATAACCCGAAAACCCTTAGGTCTACGAAGACACCGCGGGTCTGACCGTCGGCGACCCGGTGTACGGCACGGGTTCTTCGCTGTCCCTGGAGCTCGGGCCGGGGATTTTGAACGACATTTACGACGGTATCCAGCGTCCGTTGGAGCGGATCATGAACGACACGGGGTCCGTGTTCATCAAGCGCGGCGTGGTATCCAAGATGAAAAAAGCTGTCTCAGTCCCAAACCTTTGCAGACTCAGCAACACAATAAATTTCGTCAGCATGACGCACAAGGGAATCTGTGATGCGTAAAAGTCACAAGAGACAAAACATGCATTTGAAGGACGCCCTTCGCGCATGTGGAGTATGACAGAAAACTGTCTCACGGAGTGAGTGTCCTTATTGGAAGTTGAGTCTGAGACAGTTTTTTCTTTTTGATAACTTGAGGTCGACAACTTGAACCGGGGAAAGTCGTGGGAGTTCCGCCCGTTTCCGGGGATCAAGGTCGGCGACATGCTAACGGGCGGCGACATCTTTGGCATCGTGCGGGAGAACGGGCTGTTCCGCGAGCACAGAATCATGATCCCGCCGAAGTCGCAGGGGCGCGTGGCGCAAATCATGGGCGTATCCACTGCAAAGATGTCTGGGTGTGGAAGGTAGGCGCAAGATTTGTCATGCTTGTCTAACGTGACGGCGCAGTAGTTTGTGATGCGGACTCACCACGAAAAAGCATTTTGCTTGTCATTCAGAAAGAAAGTTTGTCATGCGGAACGCGCAGCACCTAGGTGCGCAACTACTTTCTCGCATGCGTGGCAGTCCTGTGCATTTTTACAGAGCCTTTATCGTTCTTTCCTGACTTAGCATTACAAGTTTCCATGCTCAGACATGTCTGCACTCGATAGGACGCGGGGAATTACAAAATTTTGGACACCCTGCTGGTCCTGGACACGCCCAGTGGAAAGAAGGAGCAGCTGCAGATGATGCACAAATATGCATTGCAAAAGAACTATCGTACAACTAGTGGAAGGAGCTTCTGCAAGACTATTCAAAATGAAAATAAAATTTCCCATGCATGAATAAAAGTGGATTTGTCTTTGTCATCATGGAGTTCGTTGTATTACAACAGAAGCATCAAGTCCGATAGTTGTGCACTCGATAACAAGTGGCCGATCCGCGAGCCCCGGCCGACCAAGGAAAAATTGCGCGGCGAGGTTGCGATGCTGACGTGCCAGCGGGTGTGCGACGCGCTGTTCCCAATGACCTTGGGTGGTACCGCGGCGGTCCCCGGCGCTTTCGGTTGTGGAAAGACCGTCATCTCCCAAGCGCTTTCGAAATACTCGAACACAGGTACTTTTAATAATATCGCTGATGATTTACAAAACAATGTGTCGTGGTGCTGCTTCTTTATCACGTAGTTCATGTGCTGAAAAAAAAATAGAGATTTCCTGACCTTTGTTCCTTTGGTGGAACTAGGCGAGACCGCGGAAAAAAAATCAGATGTCGTGGTGTACGTGGGGTGCGGCGAGCGTGGCAACGAGATGGCCGAGGTGCTGTGCGACTTTCCCGAGCTTACGACGCTGATCGAGGGCAAAGAGGAGGAGATCATGCAGCGAACCACTCTCGTGGCCAACACCTCGAACATGCCGGTCGCGGCCCGTGAGGCGTCGATCTACACCGGTGTTACAACCGCCGAGTACTTCCGCGACCAAGGTTTCAACGTGGGTATGATGGCGGACTCCACCTCCCGGTGGGCCGAGGCGCTGCGTGAGATGGCGGGACGGTTGGGGGAGATGCCGGCCGACAGCGGGTACCCGGCCTACCTCGGTGCCAGGTTGGCGTCCTTCTACGAACGGTCCGGCCGCGTGAACTGCATCGGGACGCCCGACCGGGAGGGCTCCGTGTCCATCGTCGGAGCCGTGTCCCCACCGGGTGGTGATATGACGGACCCCGTTACGAGCGCGACGCTGTCCATCGTGCAGGTGTTCTGGGGGTTGTCGAAGAAGCTCGCGCAGCGAAAGCACTTTCCGTCGCTGGACTGGACGATCAGCTTCTCCAAGTATACTTTGATTTTATTCCTCGTAGTCAAGAAACTAACCTGTCTTGCACCTAGCTTCTTCTCTTCCATTCAAATCGTCATGCAAAACATGAGCCTCAGACTCTCGTTTTATTGCTGTTGATCTATCATTTTTATTGCGAATCTATCTATCATTCCCACTCCTGATAATCAGGTACGTCCGCATCCTGTGTCCGTTTTTCGAAGCCAACTACGATCCGGAGTACGGCCGCTTGGTCCAGACCTTCAAGGAAATCTTGCAGAAGGAAGACGACTTGCAGGAGATTGTGCAGTTGGTCGGAAAGGATTCCTTGTCTGAGGATCAGAAGTGCACCTTGGAGGTGGCTAAGATTATCCGTGAGGACTTCTTGCAGCAGAACGGTTTCTCCGACTACGACTTCATGTGCCCCCTGGCGAAGACGATCGGTATGATGAAGGTCATCGCATTGTTCCACGACACCGCGCAGAAGATGATTGTGGAGTCAACCGGAGACAAGAAGATCACCTGGGGTAAGAAGTACTTATAGGATTTTGCATGTGAAGATGTATAATTTTTTGAGTAGGCCAGACCCGGCAGGCCCTTTTTCGGTAGGTAGTGCAGTAGGGTAGTGCGATGAACTAGATAGATTAACGCTAGCTAACTTCCAAGAAGAACGGGACCGGATGCGAAAAATGAGCCCTCAGAGCAGTTCCAGCTGTCTTCGAAGGGATTTTATAGTCGTTCAGCCTAATATCCTCCCATAAAGGAGATACAGATATGTCATGCACATCATGCATGATTAAAGGCTTTAATTATGCATGATGTGCATGACATATCTGTATCTCTTCGCTTCGCAAGACGCGTAAGAGTGCAAACCTGGACACCTTTGCAGACAAGTGCTCTGAGAGCGCACTGCATGTGGATACCCTGGCTCGGAGCGGCGGCACGCGTTGCAAACGTGTTTGGGCCTGGAAGGTTCAAACTATGCCGAGCCTCAGCATCACGACAGGCATTTTCAAAAATAAAAGTGCGCGAGGCACGCGCACGCGTTACAGATACAGACTTCGTTTCGGCATGACAATTCTGCAGCCGTGTTGTTCTCAGTCATGCAGCCCACGCACTACATTTACAGAAAGACTTGCCAGGCGGCGGCGGCGGCGACGCCGGGGTAGGTCGGTAGGCCGGCCCTGGCAACAGCGGGCGCAGTGCTGCCTCGGGTGGCGTCACAACAGGCAGCTCAGCTGTCTACCTACCTACTGACAAGCCGAAGCTTTCGGTTTGTCAGTAGGTACGGTAGGTAGGTAGGTAGATGACAGCAGTAGATGGCTTTTCGGTTTCAAATGAGCACTAGACTTTTTGAAAAAGTGTAGTGCTCATTTGAAACCGAGAAACAATCTCTGTCATGCAGTCGGAAGTGCACAACACGCACAAATCTGCACTCCTGTCACGAAATGGAAAACCCAGGAACCTGCAACCGGAACGCACTCCGCAGGCACTCAAAGACAAAGAATTGGGCGGAGATACCAACCTACATCGCCCGGCCCGCGCCGATTTGTTTGCGCGGGGGGGCGGTAGGTTTAGGGGGGGAGACCGGCTGCAGCGACGCGGATCCCCGCGGCTTTTAATTTATGCGGGGGCGCGCAAATAATTGGCGCTGGAAGAAGGCCGCGGCCAACTGTTAGCTCAGCCCGCCCGCCTCGCTCGCGGCCTGCGACCGCCGGCCCGCGCGCGCTACTTTCCCCGGCCGGCCCCGGGCGCACCAGCCCGGCACTGCCCCGAACCCCGGAGGCGCTCGTCGCCGCCCCCCGGCACCCGGGTCCATGCGCATGCCCCCCTTCCTCCGAGGATAGATTTTCCCGGGTCTGGCTCAAGTCCGGGCACTTTTCTGGGGGCGAATATTTTCCCCAGATTTTCGCCAGATTCGAAAAGGGCTGCATTGGAATTAGGCCGGGGGACGGCGTCAAAGTTTGGCCGTCCACGCATTTCCGGGCGGCGAGCCCGGGGGGAATTCCGGGCCGCCCCGGGTTTGAGCCAGATTTGGCAGAGGCTTTAGTGGAATTAGGCCGGAAGGCAGCGTCAAAATTGGGGCCAGGCGTGGCCCCGGCCCAGACTGGGGCGCCCGTATTCCGCTTGCATTTGGCGCCCGCGCCTATCGGCCGCGCCCGTTACCCCTAGGCCCCGGGTTGCTTTCGGCCAAAGGAAAGCACTTTGTTTCGCGCGGACACACAAAAAATTTTGTGACCCGCGGCGCCGCGCCTTTTGGTAGGTCGGTCGGGTAGCCCCGACGCCTCTGGTGGTAGGGGCTGTCTAGTACAGCCATCAACCTTTAGTAGGTAGGTCGGGTAGATCTGAATGAAACCCCTGAGAGGGCGGCGCGGGCAACTAAAAAGCGCCTCGGGTAGGTAGGTCGAGGAGATTCGGCCTCTCACCCTGGCCACATCTAGCGACTAGCAACGGCGCCAGGCAGGTAGGTCGGGCGGGTCGAGCCTCCCCAGTGGCTGGCACGCTACAATGTCAAGTAGGTAGGTCGGGTAGATTTTCTAATCAAGACCGGGCGCGGTTAGTGGCTTCAAGTAGGTAGGTCGGGTAGATCGCATGGCCATGCGATCAAGACCAGGGGTGGCCAGTCACTTTAAGTAGGTAGGTCGGGCAGATTTATATGACTATGACTAGGCCGGCCGAGCGTGGTCAGTCGCTTCAAGTAGGTAGGTCGGGTAGATCAAGAATGGGCATGCTGATGGTCAGCAGCTTCAAGTAGGTAGGTCGGGTAGATTTTCTAAGCAAGACCGGGCGCGGTTAGTAGGTTCAAGTAGGTAGGTCGGGTAGATCGCATGGCCATGCGATCAAGACCAGGGGTGGCCAGTCACTTTAAGAAGGTAGGGCGGGCAGATTTTATGACTATGACTAGGGCCGAGCGCGGTCAGTCGCTTAAAGTAGGTAGGTCGGGCAAATCAAGAACGGGCACGCTGATGGTCAGTAGCTTCAAGTAGGTAGGTCGGGTAGATTTTCTGATCAAGACCGGGCGCGGTCATACTTGAAGTAGGTAGGTCGGGCTTGTTTGAGCGAGGCCAGCTGCAGTTGCCAACCAACCTACCAGAGCTACTAGTAGGTAGGTAGGCCAGCTACCGCGAACGTGCGTCAGGTGCATTGTGGTGGGTAGGTAGGTAGGACAGAAAAATTGCCAACAGAAGGACACTGAGGGCGCGCACCTGTTTCGCTAGCGTTAATCTATCTAGTTCATCGCACTACCCTACTGCACTACCTACCGAAAAAGGGCCTGCCGGGTCTGGCCTATTGAATTTTTTTGTCTACTTTTGGATTTCCTTGCAGAAAGTATGCTTCACAGCAGGCATAGTTACAGACCACGATGCAGTACGTCGACAAAAAAACTCGATTAGGTTTGATCTACACCGTGATGAGGGAGCAGATTGTATCCTTAGCAAAAATGTACCCACACCAGAGTCAAGATGGAAAATCTGCTAGACAAATCGGCCAACTTTGCTTGTTTCGCATGACAAATTTGGACGCGTAGTGTAGTGCTGTTTGAGCTAGTTCAGCAGCATTACAGATCTAGTCTCTCATGCTGATTGGAGCATGACAAATTTCGAAATACCCTTAGAAAATGCTTCTCATGGGGCTCCGCATGACAAACATTTTAAGCATGCAGATTTGCATGACAACTATGGTGTGGGTACGTTTTTACTCAGGATAGATTGTGAAGATCACAAACATGAAGTTCGAGTTGCCCCGACAGCCGGACCAGCACTTCAAGACAGTGTACGGGCAGTTGGTGACCGTATGAGTTGCAAAAATGTCTGGGTCTGGAAGATTGCAACTTGTCATGGTAAATCTGAAGCATGCAAAAATCTGTGTTGCATGAGTGCCAAAAGCTGTCCGCTTTTGACCAAGTTGGAACGGAGTTTCTCATGCAGAATAGGCATGGCAGAGACCTCGCAGAGTCTGTCACGCTAAGTCCCGCATTCCAGACCTCACGGGTCATGGAAAATCTGCATGACAAGTCTACACTCTTCCAGACCCAGACATTTTTGCACTTGATAGACCGAGTTGGAAACGACTTTCGCCAACCTGTCGGATCACGTGTAAGAGGTGTGGCACAGTCAACATCTCCCCTAGAAGTTCAAGAGCGAGATTTTTGACTCACCGACTTTTTCTTTTTACTTTTGCTTCTGAGCTTTTCACGATGTAGTTGGGAGTGCTTGCTACACAGATTTACTCTCGTTCACAAAAATGAGAAGTGAACGTTTGACGAAAATTACCACGCAGTCAGACAGTTCAGCAAAGCAGCGCGCTCCACGGAAAATCTTTGCCTGGTGATCCGGTTCTCAACAGGATCTATCGGGTACTGGGTTTTTCAGTACTGCAAGGCGTTTGCAGCGGATTTAAGCACTCTCTCTTACACCAACACTTCTTGTTTGTCTTACGACCCTTGACGAGAGAGTTATCTGAAAGTCCTAGTCCTTTGGTTTGAAAACAGAAAGAAAGAGATACTGTGTTATCATGAGATGAAATTCTGAGGCAGCAAGTTGTCCTTGTGGAAACAGGATTTTGCTATTCTGCTGCGAAGGACAATAAATAGCTTTGCTCTTAGTTCTTAAAAGATCCACCGTTATTTCGAAAGACAGTCGTATTTGCTATTCTTTTGACAGCTGGAGTGCAGGTGTTCTCGTTCGTTTCGATTGGTGGGAGCCCGGCTGCAGATCACTTTTTTCGCGCGAGTCGACACATGCGTTTATTCTTACCACACTATTATGATTGTGCACATCTAGGAAAGCCTTACTGCTATGCGAGAAACATTCGTCTGCGAGAATCGAAAAGTGCAGAGGGACACAATTTCGAGAGGCAATAAAGAAGCTGTCGGGATTCGTGCTGGAAGAGTCGCTGTGCTAGTCGTAGTGATTGGCTCGCAGCCTTTGCTTCCACATTTCGTCTTGCAAGAAGTGGTAATGAAAAGTTACGAGACACAAAGTTGAATAAAGTAGTCTGCATTGGAATAGAGAGCACGAAGTTACTAGGTTTGGTATGATGTCCGCAGAGCAGAAGAAAATTCAGGAATGGTGCGCAAAGCAACCCGCGGTAACAGTGGCGAACCTTGCCTCCGGAAATGAGTTGAAACTCGAGTTCCCCTGGCGCCACGAATTCTGGTATGATCAGTGCTCCCGCCAGGTCACGCTTGTTGATATCAAGATGGCGGTGGCGCAGGCGCTGAAGACGGCAAACGGCAGTCGCTGGCAACCCTGGCAACGGATTGAGCTTTTCGTGGATGCTTCTTCCGAAATCGCTGAGAAGGTGCGTTCCTGCAGCAGGCACGACCAGCAGCGCGAAGAGCCGGCGATCGGAGCGGGTCTGGTGCAACTTACCGTAGAAGACCCAGACAGCTTCGACATCGATCTCGACCACTTTCTCGCGGAAATGGCGGACGCGGGGCAGGACGCCGCAGAAGTCGCGGAGACCGAAACGCGCGATGGCCAGGAAGACGACAGCAGCCCGGCGCGCGACTCCGTTGAGGATCAGTCCCCTTGCAGCCCCGCTCGTGCACGGTACGACGGCTCGGGAGGGATCAAATTTTTCGACCCGGTATACAAGCGGTTCGAGGACAGAGAGACGCTGTCGGACGCAATCTTTACCATGGCCGCGAATTTCCACTGGGACGCATTCGAGGCGTGCTGGCGTAACGATAAGCTGTCGTATTCTGACCACGGAGAGGGGAGTGAGTACGCCCGGGAAAAGGAGGAAGGTGAGGCATGGTTTGCCAGGTGCTGTTGGTCGGAGTACGTGGAATACCGTACCGACCCACCGTCGCCGCGTATCCGGGACTGGACGCTCGCCCAGGCACGTACGGAAAAACGAAGAGTTCTTCGTGAATTCGGACCGATGGGCGCTTGGGACGTTTCGGGCGTGGAGAGTCTGCGCGCACTATTCTGCCCGCACTATTACGGGGTTGGCGAGCCGAGGCTCCCGCGTAATTTTGAGTGGATTGAAGCTGTGCTCCAGGACTTTGACATCACGAGCTGGAACACGGCAGGAGTGTTGGACATGAGCCGCATTTTCCGCTATTGTCGCGCTTTCAATGGCGACGTGACCGCATGGGACGTCTCCTCCGTGGAAGACTTCACCGAAGCCTTCTACGCCTGCGGGAAGTTTAACCAGCCGTTGGGGTCATGGGATACGCGCTCCGCGAAATCGATGAACCACATGTTTTACTACTGCAAGTCGTTCGCGCCGATAGATCCCCTTCGGTGGAACGTCAAGAAGGTCGCGGACGCGCGGAAGATGTTTGCTGGCACTCCTGAGTGCTGGAGAGAAAATAAGCAGTTTTCGAGGGGGATGCGCTTTCCAAAGAGCTGCGACACGAGGGATATGTATCGTGCAGTTTGAATAAGTTGCACTTCTGAACAAAAGTCCCGGCTAGCGCGTTGATGATGATGATGATGATGATGATGATGATGATGATGATGATGATGCACTTACGGAAAAGCAGCAAAAAATAGAGTGGTTGAGTTTTGGATTTGATTTTACATCTACGACATCCCTATGTTCGTGCGCGAAGTTCGGTGTCATCAGTGAGGAAGAAGGAGGATGTTTGAAGAACAGCGACGTTGAAGAATGCACTACGCCTAAGGTGAAGTAGTTGATGTTGCCCCTGGGGTCGTCCCGCCTTCCTACTACACAAAGGCACCATGGTCTTCCTGGGAGATCAAGAAAAGCTGCTGCACCTCCTGCTCCTTGAAGGTGCATGATAAAGAAACACGAGTTCGAAACTCGGCCGCGATGACGCTTTCTTATTCATCAGAGGAGTTGTTCCGAGCAGGATCTGTTGATCCTGATTGCAGGCCCCCCAAGGATGTTTGGGCGCTTGGAGTTGAGAAGTTGTCGAGATTCACTGCTAGCAGACTGGGTGCGTTCACTCTGTCCTCACTCGAAACGATGGACTGAGTGGCAGAAGATACGAAACACGAGTAGTTTTGTGGCGGCTCCACAATGCGCATTTATTTGTTCAGCAGCTTTATTCTTGTGACACATCGAAATCGACGATGTGCAAGCGGCTCGGTCTTTTCTATGACAGACTATTGATTTAGGACACAATTATGCTACTAAGAAGATGACGATGACGATGAGTGCTAAACCTCGGGCCTACTTCAAGATGTGGTTGAGCCAGATCTTTTCATGTCGTTTCCAGTACTCTACTACCCCTTTCCACGGTCGTTTACCCCGCTCACCTCGTACTTGATCGCTACTACCTTCGCTGGTACAGACGCATAGCCCAGCGACCCGGAAGCTTTTCGATATAATAGGCCCCCTTTGAGGAACTGATCCAGTCGTGAAGAGCAGTGCTTCATCGCTATTTTCGTCTTTCAGATTTTTGACGCACACGTCTGGATTTGCTTGTTGACGATGGTTGTACTTCTTACATCAAGTACATCGGCCAAACCAAGATTCATTGATTTCACATCTACCCCTCTGCCCACCCACCCACACACCTAAACGGCACACTCGCCGAAAAGTCCACCTCTTTCCCTCGCATATACAAATTTCGAGATGGACATCCTGGATGGCGCTAACGGCAAGCTCTTTTCGTCTTTGGCGCAGCTCGTGCACTTCGTCTGTGGTGGCGTGTGCGGCTCTGCGTTCTCCGGCTCTGGTGCGCATTCCGTCCTCCGTGGTGACCGCAGGAACTACGGCGCGATCAAGTGGAGCGAGACCGTGGAGCGAAGATTGTTCTCTCACGATCTGAATAAAGGCGCGAGGTTGATGACATCAGAGCCTGCCCTTCCGTCTGACAATAAACAAGGCCCAGCTGCGTCGGAGGAACAGCACGGTTGGAGCACCGAAGATGGTCGGCACAACACTGCAACAGGCAATTTTGGGAGCGGAAATGGTAATAAAGTAGTTCTGGATTTCTACTCACTGAACGGGGAAGTGTTGCGTGTAGAAAACGTGGAGCGCTTTCTCGTCCCTGAGGGATTTGGTGTTGGTTCGGTAAAAGAGGAGGCTCCTTGTTCCAACAAAGCGAGCGGTGCTGCGAAAAAAAGGAAGGAGATGTTGGAGGAAAACACAGAAACCGACACCAAACACGACCAAGCAGAACCGAAGGGGGTTATAGATGTCGGCAAGCTGAAAGCCTGGCTTCTGGCGGAATGGAATGCCAAGCGACAGGAGCAGATCGGGTGGTTTGCCGGTTCTTTTGGTGATGTAATTAATACGGATCAACATCATCAAAGCTCGCTCGTTCGGTCGCATTTTTCGCCAGAGGGTTTGGGCACAACAAGAATGACCAACACCGCCAGAGGGGCGGGCGGCGAACTGGGAGCAATAGGTGCGTCTTCATCCTCGTCGGCTGGCGTGGTCTCCACCTTCCTTCAAAATTCCACGTATCTTACCGGCAACTGGCGGGTGGATCTGGTTCTGCCGACGGATGTTTCTACGAGGAGGACGTCATCTCCTGCGAAAAATGCGATGAACGAGGAGGGCGAAGTGGAAGCGATCGGCGGCAAGAACACAAAAAATACTCATCGGGATGAAGATCAAGATGAAGACGGAATTATAAACGTCGACTTGCAGCAACAGAAGTCGTTTATCTCTCTAAACCGGTTCAACTGCACAAGGTTGAAGATGTTGCCCTCTAGTTGTACTTTCGGCGACAGGAGGACGGGGATAATAACATCAGGGAGCGCCGGGCGGGAGGCGAAGATTGATGTGCCTGTGCCGACCACCTTGTCGCGGCCTGACGAGGATGATACTCGCATAAGAAATTATAGCGAGCCCGATGCGGAGAACGACGCGCCCGTGGGTTTTTTCTTTGAGCAGCAGAGGAGACCAGGCTCAACAGAGGAGGACGATTTATCTTACTCGGAGCCGCGGCCCGATGATATCTCCTCAGCCGCCACCACGCCCCGCGGGGAAGATGCTCCTCAACAACATATGGGGCGGCGACAAGCCAAAGCCTCGCCGCGGCAGGGTGTCGAGGAAGAGGGTGCGGTGCACAACAACTCCAACGCCAGCCCCAATTTCTTCGTGATCAAGCAGTTCCCCGAACGCAGCGCGCAGGTGTCGAAGCTACTAGAAACCGTGAAAACCCACTACGAAAGCGGTGGCGATATCCTAAAGTAAAAATGTCTCCACGATTCCATAGTCAAGTAGATGGGGAATCTGCTACACAAAGCCACAAGTTTTGCCTGTCGAGCATGACAAGCTTGAGCTCGTGTTGTAGTTGTCCTGTTTGGCTAGTAAAACCGCATGACAAATGGACCACCCTATCCTGATTCCAGCATGACAAACTCAAAGATAGCACTAGGGAATGGTCCTCATGGGGCTGGTGCGCATGAGAGACATTCATTCTAGGCTTGCAGATTCGCATGACAAGTCTTGGATTGGGACGTTTTTTCACAGCATAGGCGAGTACACCGTTCGTGTGTTCGAACACCACGGCTTTGAAGAGAGTCTGCGCTATGTATTGCAAAAGTATCGTATACTCGTATAACTCATCGCAGTGTTGCATGACAAATCTATGAGGTAAGGGAAGACAGCATTACAAATTGCATTTTTTTTTTTTTTTAAAGATTGTCATGCGATTTTGGTTTATAAGTACGTCGTGCGAAGAAGATGGTCATGCTTTTGCAATGCATATGCGCGTGCTGGAGCAGTTTTCGCACGCCCGCGCGTTTGAACACCGTCACAAGCTGACCAGCCTTCTGTGGGCGCACGGCGAGTGCAGTGGGCAGCTGCTACAAATCCTGAGCATGCACGACTCTCTGGACACGGTGATTCTGGAGGGCGATGGGGTACTCGATAGCACAACAAAAACAACCGAGGAGGAACATAGTAGTGCCAGTTCATCTTTTTACGGGTCGAGGCAGGAGCTAGAAGACCTGTTCACGCAGCTTAGCATCGCATGTACGGAAACGAGGCACAGCGTCGCGCTTATGTCCGCAGACACACGACATTTCGCCAAATTTCTCGCGCACAACCTCTCGTCGTTGCAGGCCCTGGCGCTGAATACAAAAGGGTTGGTATCAGACGGAAATAGAATTTCTTGAATTTTCTCTGCGAGCACAGCGGCTGAACATTTTCGAATCTTTCGCGGCGCAGACCACCTAGAGACTCTTGTACTACTAGCATTTTATTCATTGATGTTGTCGAGTATTCATACGGTATAGTGGAGGAGCAGGCGAGATGATCTTCTGTGATTTGATTTTTCCATTTACTAGTCAAGTAGTACGCGACTGAAATAAATGTGCATAAATTTTTCGTGCCCTGATGTGCTCGCAGCACGTTAATTTAAACTTTTCTCCCACTCTGTCATACCCGACCGACACTTTTGCGAAGACGCTCGCGTGTTTCCTGCCGACCTCGGTCCTGCAAACGGTCTCGCTGGCCGGCAACCGCATCGGGGATCTTGGACTCGCATTTCTTGCGGTCGCCCTGGCCCAAAACGGCGTAGCGCTGAAGTCCCTCTCGCTTGGCCAGAACGCTTTCTCTGACGACGGGGTCCAGAGCCTGGCGTTCGCACTACTGAAGGCGGAAAAGCTGAACCTGCAATACGTGTCACTGCTCGGCACCTCGGCGGGGTCGGAGTGGAACGCGGCGGGCAGGGCGACCAACAAGCGGCCTCCCGGCCGGGGCATTACGGACCAGGGGTGTTTCGCGCTGGCGCGGGTGCTCAAGCAGAACACGAGCTTGACGTTTTTAGATTTGGCGGACCACGTGTTTATCACGCGCGCCGGGGCCACCGCACTGGCGACCGCGGTCGCGGGTAACCGGCAGCGAACCAGCCTGGAAGACATCCGTGTCACCGTGGCCGGGGAGAACAACCCGGATGTGCGCACCAAGGCCGAGCTCCTCGACTGCTACGGGCCGTGGTAGAGGAGAAGGCGGCTGCGGCTCTTGTCGAGGAGCGGGGTGCAGCATATCGTTTGATGTCGGGGAAGAGTTTCGGTGTCGCTCTTAGCGAATGTACATCTGTAAATTCGACGTTTAGCAAGACGTCCGCGGAGAGTCTTCTAATTCTTCCGGGGCTTTAGCGCAAAAGTGTTTCTGTAAAATGAGCAAGAACATCAAACAAGTTCCATCTCGGCAGATGAAACTACTGCTGTGTAGCTGTAGCTTGCGATCATGTATCTAGGGCGCTGACCTCGTGTTGATCCATAATCATCATGTAGTCGTGGCTATTTTCGTCCGATGAAGCAACAGAAGAGAACCGAAGATCCCTGATAGATCAAAATCGCGTTCTATCGCCTTGAGACGAAGAAAAGGAAGATCCTGTAACCTCTGTCGCGACTCTGCGTCGACAAAAGTTAGCGATCATTCGCGAAGATCTGTTGTGTGTCCCCTGAAGCCCAAAGATCAAGAATTGTGCGGAGCCACGAGATAATTCAGTGAAACGGGGTAGGAATAGCAAGGATGCGGTTCTAATATGATACGCAATAAATTGATCGATATAAAAATTTCACAGAGGAAAAAATTTTGGTTTCTCGTTTCTTCTCAAATTTGTCCGCTTGTTTCCTAAAAAAAGCCACAAATGAATGTGAAACAGAAAGTCAGTCCAGTAAAAAGTAAAAAAAAGTAAAGATTTTTAGCAGATGAAGATGATATTGACGCACCCGGCCATGGTAGAAGGATACCAGAGCAGATCTTTAGAGTGATACCAGTCATAGTACAAGTACCAAAGTAGACCTCTCTCTCAGTATATCTTGTGTGAACAATGACAGCCAAAGGAAATGTACAGCAGCTAGGGACGGACCAGCAGGTGGCTTTTGAAGAAGAGCAGTGGCACTCCTCTCAGCAAGAACAGCATGCAGCATCTTTACTACAGGCAAATGGGGAAAAATCATACGGTTGCATCGAGGCAGGCACGAATGAGCCCAGCCACGATGCCGAGACGGAGTTGGAGGAGGGGCATGCCGAAGAAGAGAACAATGAAGTCGCGCCGGTCGCAGAAGATGATAAAGTTCTTGCACTACTAGCGAACAAAAAAACCGGAAAAAATAGTACTAAAAGAAGGCGAAGTAGTTGTAGTGCTGCAGCTCCTTTGAGCGACAACAGCAAAAATCACTCGAAGAAACAAAAGGTTGCTGGCGATGAACAAAAAGTGCCGGAAGATGATGCAGAAGTGTTTTTACCCGCAGATGAAGATGTTGAAAAGATAAAGAAGGTCGCCCCCTCCAAAGCTGTTCCAAAAAAATCATCCAAGGGCGACGTGAAGAAGCAGGCCAGCGCGGCCAAGGCGAAAGGGAATAAACAAGCGAAGGTGATGAAAGGACAAAAGCAAAAAGTCCTCGCCGGTAAAAAAGAGGACAACCGAGTTGTAGTGGATCCTGTAGTTCATCTTGAGAGGAAGGATTCTTTCAACGGAGTAGAGCATCATACGACCAATGCTCACCTCCTGCCTATCGCGGACGAGGAAAGGTCCGATTCCGGTTCCTCGGACGACTTTGACCTGGAAGACCCCCTGGGGGAGAACAAGCAGCTGGTATCGAGAGGAAAAATCCCCCCTCCCCATATCGAAAAAGAATGTTTCCAAAAATTTGTGTTGCGGATTTGAGGTCACAGATCACATCTGTCTTGCAAGAAGGCAAACCCAAAGAATCCGCCGCCTTATGGAGGCGATTTGTAATGCCGTTTCACCTACATGGCAGGCCTCTCTGATGCCAAGAGCCTACAACAAAACACCCCTACGCAGGCTGAGGCTTTGCCTGTAGTGCCTCGCTGCAAGACAGGGCTGATTTGTGTACACAAATCCAGCAACAGAAGTTTCCGTTTCAATATGGGGAGGAGGGATTTTTCATTTTGATAGCTGGACCTGTTTGACCGGTGGCTGCGTGCCTACTACACGCTCCTGAAACCGGACCACGGGTGGAAGCCGGCGCCGTTGGCGGAGCTTTTGGTCAAGTACCACCAAACGCACGACCCGAACCGGGCCACCGGGCACCACGTCATGGAGCCCCTGGTCATCGCCCAGCAACGCGGCATTTCCTTCTACGACGACATAGTTTTCGTGCTGCTCGCGTACGAGGCGGAGGTGCTGGGTTTGGAGAAAGAAAGGGAGGAGGAAGTAGAGAAAAGAGAGCGCGGAGGAGGTCGTGTACAAGGAGACTCGGGCGGTGGAAATTCATCCTCTTCTTCCCTTTTGGGTAGCGGTGGCGACGGGAAGAATATTGTTCCTCCGCTGGAGGTCGTACCCGAAATGATGCAGAACATAATGGAGTCAAGCGAAGAGGAAGAAGAACAACTTCTTGCAGAACAAGACACGACAAGTGCCCCCTCCACCGGCAAAAATAAACCACGACACAAGTACCCGCTGTTAGAAGAGGATTCGTCCGGAGCAGCCGCGCCCGAGCTCCTGAATACGCCCCGTTCCTGGCCGCACTTCAAGCGGTTTTTCCAGCGGTCCGGCGCGAGCGTCGTGGCGTCCATCGACCGCAGGCGGGGGGAGGTGTACCAGGAGGTGTGGGAGTTTTTGATTTCCATTCTCCTCCCCTTCGTGCGGGGCCAGCGGAACGTACTGGTGGAAAGACAGCGGCTGGAGCAAGTCGCGGAACTTCTTGCGGTAGAAAAGGAGGAAAAGAGGAAGATGAACACTGAGGACTGGATGACCACGGCTGATGGAGTTCTGGGAAAATCTTCTACAGCTGCTTCTACTTCTGGCTCAGCATCAAGTTCGACGAGCTCCTGCTCGAAACTACCGGGACAGAAGCGAGGACCAGCTGCTTGTTCCAATCATTCCCTGCGGCCGGATCTGGCGGCGCTGCTGCCGGAATCCTGTTTCACGAGGACCACGACGGCAACCGCGACCTCCTCCACACCCTGTACAGCATCATCAGGAGTTGTCGAAGGTACTAAAAGTAAAAACCACACGAAAATAAATAAAGACCACGCATTCATCTTCGAAATCGACCTGCGGCTCTCCGCCTTTTACCTTCTCGTCGCGTTTTTCTACAGCCAGAAGAACTTCTTTCGCGACAAAGTGGTTGTTTCTAAGCGGTCCAAATACGCGCTACTGGACCAACACGCGAACCTGGAGCACTGGCTGCCGAACAAGCGGCGTTTCTACAACCACTACATTTGTCCGATCACGCTGGACGAGAAAACCTTCCAAACCCTGGCGGAGTACTTCCACCGCGACACGGCCGGGTTCCGCACGCGCGCGGCCCCGCTGTGGCGGCGGGTGTACCTGCAGGACCGGTGCGTCCAGGTGTCCGCGTTCACCTACGGCTACCGAAGCATGTGGACCAGCGGCACGCGCGGGCGGGTGCGGCAGTACAAAAACAGCAGCGTGGAGCATGACGACGGCTACTGGGCGCGGTACGTGGACGTGCGGAACAGCGAGCTGCGGTACGGGGCGGATTTGGTGGTGGATGCGGACAAAAACAGCTTTGAAATTGTCGACGAGAAGACGGGGAAGTTGCTCCGCCCGAAAAAAGTGCAAAAAAGCCGGTACACCAAGGAAGAAGCAAGCGAAACTGCTAGAAGTACCAATAAACGAAAATCCAAGGCGGATGTGCTCGGGTGGGACCGGGAAATGCAGCTCCAGATGGAATTCGACCGCCGCGGGCTGCCGCGCCCGCGGACCTTGGGTGCGGAGTTGCGGGAGGGGTACCAGGAACTCTGGAAGGCGACCGGGAGTGGCTGGCAGGGGCGCGAGGACACCCGGATTGAGGAAATGAAGGCGGGGTGGGGTTGGAGAGGCGGGGGAAGAAGTTTTTATGGAAATACTACTACTACTGCCACTAAACCTCTGCCGGCGTTGAAGATGGAGGAGAGTGTGGCGGCTGTGATGGATAAGGAAGATAGTGAACAAAATAATTGTGACGATAAAGATTCTAGCGAAAGCCAAAGCGACCACGAGGACGACGACGACCTTTTAGCCCCAGCAGCCGAAGTAGAACTGGTACAACAAAAAACCGCTAGAAAAAGTTGTAAAACAGGAGGACGAGAGTTGTCGGCATCTACATCGTCTCCATCCGGGCAGCTGCTGGGTAGCAACTTGAATTATAGCAGTGGCTTTGCGGCCGCACAAGAATCGGCCGCGTCGGCCTCTTCTACTCCACCCCGAGGGCGGCCTGGTGAACAATTTTCGAACATGTTACGGCCGATTCCACTTGTTGACAACGACGAGGCAGAGGTTGAGGAGAGTCTGGGTGACAGTTGTGCAGAGGAAGTGGTCGTACAATCCTCGTCTCCAGTAGGAAATAAAGATAAAGACAGAGATAAACTACAGTCCCAGTCCTCCACCACACGTTCCTCGCGAGCTTCTCGTGCTGGCTCTGTGGTACAGAAGAAGACGAAGGGCAAGAACGGTAAGCAGAGCAACGACCTCCACGAAGAAGCTGTTTCCTTCTTGTCGGATGATGAAAAAGCACCGGTCACCAGCGGCGCCGAAGCTGCGGGTCGTGGGGCGATCATGGATGAGAGGACCAGCGAGGGGGCAGCAGGTGAAGAAGTGGCTATTGATATTATCAAAATGAAAACCACAGCGGAGGAAAGGAAGGAAACTGCCTCAACATCTTCTTCAAGGAAGGGCGGGAAAAAGGCCCGAGCAGCCGCTTCGAAGAACAAAACCGCCTCGGCGGGACAGAAGACAGATCTGGGCGAGGACCACCACGTGGTGGCTGAGGACAGGGAGAACTACGGTGCGCCGGGGAAAACAAAGCAAGCAAAACCGTCTCTTCGCTTTCTCCCGGCCTCTCTCATCAATCAAAAGGACGGCGGAAACAACATCAAGCAGGGGAAGGCGCAGGGTCGTGAGTAACTACAGCAGAAAATTGATGTTCCCGGAAGACGCAAGAAGAGGAGGATGGTGCGCAAGGAGAACAGGCGTATAATTAAGGGGGATCTTTTACTGGTCAGTAGATCTTCTTCACACGACCATGCAGAATTGGAAGCAGGGGGGAGTACAGGACAAAAAGCCATGGTCGAGGGGAAACCCGGAGCAACAGAAGGGTGGTCCGCCGCAACTACAGAAACGTGCTCCGTGAAGACCGAGGATTGCGTCGTAACAGATGTTGAAGGGTGCGTCGCAACAGACGACGGGTGCGTCGCAACAGATGAAGGGTGCGACGCAACAAACGAAGGCTCCTGCGCCGCAAAAACAGCCGCTAGAAAAAGGAATCAAACCACAGCTGCAGAAGGGCGGGAACACGATCTCGGAGCAAGAGAAACAACAAAACCAGGTCCAGCAGTCACAGCACGAGGGCGTGACTTTCGACAGGTAAAGGAGCTCTTTCGCAGCCCGCTGCGATGCGCGACCGAAAAGAGAAACTCTGTCGCCCCTACTGGGGCAGGATTAAATGGAAGCCAAAATGTAAGATGAGTATAGTAAATCTACTACGCGATGAAAAGGAGTGTGGACTTCTAATCAAAAAATCGTGGCTTTATGATCGTTGTTTGAAACCACAAATGTTCTTTTCACGACATGAAACAAGCGTAGGTTTTTTGCCTCGGAAAAAATAGAATCCGGATAAATATGCACCTTTCCGTCTCCATGTTCAAATCTTGTGCGCGAGTGGTTTTATTTTTCGTTTCAGAAAAATCTTCAGAGTGAGCGTATTGGACATGTTTGGCCGGAGAGGACGTCAGGGTGGAGGGAAGCAGGGAGATACTGCAGAGTGACTTTTGCTTCGGGGGTTTTTTCTTCAACTACAGAACTGATGGTCTTCTTCTGACAAGTCTACAAGGTGCAGGTACTAGAGATAGGTGATTGATTGAGCGGTAAGAGAACTTTTAAACTGGCTCAAGTGGAGAAAACCTCTCCCCGATCCGGTATTAAGGACCAGCGTGACATATTTTCCTTCGTTCGACAAAATGACTCTCGTCGCAGCTTCCTCCGGCACGAAAATGCGCAGCAAACCCGCGAACCGGTGCGGTAAGCGTGGCCATGTTGTTACCACCCTGGCAGCGGTGCAATCGCTGGGCAAAATGGGGGAGGTGACTGCCTACGAGGACGACGCGAAGAACTTCCGCGGGAGCGGAAAGGGTAAATCCTCCCAGGGTAAATCCTCCCAGACCCTGCAGCCGGACGGCAGTGCGGATGGTGGCGAGAAAGTGGAAGACTTGGCGCCGCCGCGCTCTGATGGGCCCCGGATTTCGGATTTCTTCCGGATTTCTTTGGAAAGTATTTTTTTCGCGAGCACCAAACTGGCCGGCCTCCCACCTCAACCAACATCAGGTGGGGATCGCCGGCTCGCGAAGGTGTTCTTGTTTAGGCATCATGCCCGCATCGCCGCAGACTACAAGTCTACGCACGCAATTTGAGCTTTTTGTGATTAGAAAAAGCACAACGCGATGATGGTCGTCGCCCGTAAATGTCGCCGTTCGGATTTGTGTTCGCCACCTGCTTTTTTTTTTGATCAGAGAGAGCCACCACCTCATGCAAGCTTCACAATACTCACTGTAAACTAGATTCCGCATATGTTTGAGTCGTGTCTGCAGTTCCGCTCCCCGCTGTCGTCGCAGTGAACGCCGTATTTTCCGCGTCCCGTCTCCGCTCCGTCCGCAGTTGCGATTGCGCGTCGCCAGCACGCTGGTATCCGCAATCCACATCCACCCGTCAGCAGCACGCCTCCACGCGTTGGTAGCAGAGCTACAGCTGGAGGCTCCATTCGCAGTCCACATTCCGCAGCCGTCGTTCCGCCCGCATGTCGCATCCACCGCGACAGCCGCAGTGGCCACTGCAGCATCCACTTTTCGCAGCCGCTGCTCCACACTCGTCTCGCATCCACCGCTCCACCCGCAGTGGCCACTGCCGCTTCCACATTTCGCAGCGGCCGCTCCACCCGCATCTCGCGTCCACCGCTCCACCGGCAGTGGCCACTGCCGCATCCACATTTCGCAGCCGCACTTCCACCCGCATCGCGCGTCCACCGCTCCACCCGCAGTGGCCACTGCCGCATCCGCATTTCGCAGCCGCCGTGTCACCACCGTCTCGCGTCCACCGCGCCACCCGCAGTGGCCACTGCCGCATCCACATTTCGCAGTCGCCGCGCCACCGCCGTCTCGCATCCACGGCTCCACCCGCAGTGGCCACTGTCGCATCCACATTTTCGCGTCGGCCGCTCCACCCGCTTCTCGCATTCCACGCTCCACCCGCAGTGGCCACTGTCGCGTCCACAATCGCAGCTGTCGGCGGCGGATCCACGATCGCCCTTCGCCACATCCACAATCGCCCTTCTTCCAAACAGCCCTTCGCCACATCCACAGTCGCCCTTCGCCACATCCACAATTGCCCGTCGACCGGGCGGTCCACAGTCGCCCTTCGCCACAATCGCCCTTCGCCACAATCGCAAAGCTCAGCGGGAGCTGCGTTAAGCGTGTTTTGGTAGCTGTGTAGTACTAGTCGCTCCTGCAGTGTGTTTGTATGTCCACACGAAAAGCATAATCAGATCGATCGGACGGCGCAGCCGTGTATGTGTATGAACGGACTACGCACCTATGCATGAGTAAGAACTTCTTTCTTTGCGCGCGATCTCTTGCCAGTTTTGCAATACGCCCGAACTTATATCCCGCCCGGGGAGGCGGCTTCCATTTTGTATCAGCAAGTGTGCATGTGTGGCTACAAGTCTGAATGTAAAAAGTGTAAAGCTATGTATGACGCGAGCATGTACGCTGTAGATGTGAAGATTGTGTTTTTTCTTGTGATAGATGTGAAGTAGAAGCGAGATTTTGCGAAGTTGTGAAGTTACGTATACAAGATGATCGTTTTTTTTTGAGAAGCGGCTGAGATTGCGAAACTGGTCTAAGAGTGTTCTGGTTTGAGTTGCTACTATGAAGGACGATTAGCATAGAAGAGTGTGTGTACGATGTGAGAACTAGCGGCTCTTTTGTTCTATTCGCGAGTCCCCTTTTCCATCACCGCGAGCCTTTTCACTATCGCAGCTACGGGCACACCGACGACGCTTGCCAGCTCTGGCATACAAACACACATTCACACCGAGTCTCCGACTCCATCACTACCAAGCCTTCATGTGCGCGCGTCTTTCGACCGAGTTTCCAAGTTCTTTCACCGAATTCTTCCACCGACCTGTGCTGCTTGTGCCATGTGTAACGCGAACAATAAAAGTTCTACTACCTAGAATGTGTATCGCGTTTGTATTTTTCTTTTCCAACCCCAAAGTGAAATTTGACAATTCAGACTCTGGCTTTACACCAATTCCGAATTGCAAAACTCTATGTACAGTGCAGAACTAGTCATCAGAAACTCACGCCTCCACACTAAAAAAATCAATAATAATAATTTTTACAATTAGATTCTCGACCCCCTGTGTAGAAATTGTATCCTCCACCACGATGTGAGTGCTGGAGTATGTTTGTCACTAGAGCCCAACGGTTTTTCACTCAAGCTAGTAACTCCTACTAAATTGCACCCCGTGCGCAAAGTGTAGGGGCTTAAATCACTTGTGCTGTTACATCATACAACAAGCTCTATGATCGAAAACTGATGGCCAAAGTGGAATTGTGCATTTGTTGTAGAAACAGAAGAAGGTCACTAAGCATGGCAGATTTACCACTGCCCCTTCTCAGGTATAGTATAGTCGAAAGTCAAAGGAAAAGAGTGCCGAGGTGTAATCATCATCATACAGGTGCCAGCGCGGTGCGCGTGGTTATCAATTCTACTTTGACGACAGTGCTATTTCTAATTCTGAATAGCAAAATCACACGTCGACTTCCGCAGTGTCCGCATTGAGCGTGGGATCATCATCCGGATTCGGGATCACACCAATCTGGGCAGCGGGCTGCTGCGGCACGGCCTGGTGCAAGTTGATGCTGATGCGTCGTCGTTGGGGCGCGGGTTCACCGTTCCCCGCGGGACCACCGGCAGCTTTGGCGGCACCGGCAACGGGACGCTCCCTCTCGATCTCTTTGTAAAGACGCTGCCGGACGTCCATGTCCAAGAACGCCATGGGGAGCTCCATGCGGTTGAGCTCCGCCATGGCCTGGTCGTACTGACCTGTGAGTAGTTTTGTGTAGTTGAAATTGAAATTTGTATGCACGGGACCGATTTTCATACGCGCCTCTGAGTGGTTGTAGCGCTCGCGTCAAAAATCAACACTCCTCCCTCGCAACGTCATCTTTTCGCTCTTAGTCTTATTGTACCGTTGGAAAGGTGCGTCCGGAGCGCCCCCTCCTCCGTGGACTGCATCATCTTCACGAAAGCCGTGAGCAATCCCTGCGCGGCGTCGATCATGGAGGGAAACGCCCCAACGAACTTCTGATCGTACTCGTTCTTCATCGTCAGAGCATCGCGGGCGATGTTCTGGATGTTCAGGTTCTCCGGCCCGTTGGCGAAGACGTTGCAGATCATGACACACAAGTCGCACAACGGCTTCACCGGGCTGCGATCCGGGACCGGGAAGTTCACGAAGAAGTCGCTGACGCCGGACATCTCCAGAATCCCATCGCGCTGGTCGAACGGAAGGGCGTTCTCGCAGGTAGTCGTCATGGCGGTCAACTGCCCCTTCAACGTGGAAAATTCTCCATCAATACGGTTCTGGTCCATGGCGAGGAGCTGGCTCCGAAAGCGGCCGGTCATCTCCAAGAAGGTGTTCTGGGGAAGCTTCTGGCATTTCGGAAACCCCTCCTTAACGCGGGTGATCAAGGTGTCCATGCACTGCAAGACCGGGTGCGGACCGGAGTCGCGGCCCATCCAGTTGATGATGTTGGTCAAGTACGTACGAAACCACATCTGGCGCTGTTGTTATTTATAGTTGTTTTTAAGTTTTGAAATTGTCGTCCTGCATGCGTAAAGAAACAACGACTGCTCCGGATTTTTGAACAGCAACGCAGCGTGCGAATATAGGTCGTAATGAAGACGCTTTGGCGTAGCTGATTCTACAACTCAAAAAGAAGCACTTTCATACCAGGTCATCGATATCCGTATCGCCCATGTACGAGTGCGCGGCGGCAGCAGCGTTCCAGTACAACATCTCCGGGCACGGGGACGTGGAGAACGCACGCTCAACCGACTGGAGATTATGCAAGCAAAAGTGGAGAAGGCGGGATGGGCTATGATGCTCGATTTTCGTGCATGTCTGGCGAGCTTTTTTGTTCGAAATACCGATACAGCTGTCCGAGCTCTAAGATATTCTGTTTCTGCATGACAAAGCTCAAAATTCCACGCATGTCTTCGCATGGCCACCATGACACGAGGTTATCAAGCACGAGCATCATATCTCAAGTGACCTTCTTATGTTCTCACTCACATACATGTCCGTGGCAGTGGGGTTGCCAGTACGGAGCAACTCCTTGATCTCATTCTTCACGACGATCAACAACTCATCCGTGGCAGCCTTCTCTAGCACCTGAAGGTATGGAGTTTTGAAATGATAAAGATAGAATTATACGCGGCAAAGGTACGTGAAAGCGTGCAAATCTGTCTCAAAAAGAAGCATCTCTCTCTCCTCCTATGACTGGCGTGATCCTCTTACGGAAAGCATGAGAAGCCTGATACTTTTTTCTAGAAAAAGCACTCACTATACTGCACCTCGGAGATCTTCTCGAAAAACAGCTCCTGGACCGTCTGGGGCTGATCCGGATCACCGGCTCCCAGCACGTCGTTCACAGCGATGGTCTCCAGCTGGCGGACCTGCTTGCTCAACAAGGCACCCTGGATCAACTCGCAGTTCTCCTTGATCTCGGTCAACGGAGTAGCACCGGCGCAGTAGGCGCGACCGCGACCCTGGGCCCTGTTACGGTATCACTTTTTGCGTTACAAATTTCCATTTCTAAAAGGAGTTTTGGCGTTGCATGTCATGCAGGAGCATCTGTTGCTCACCTAGAAATCAAAAGTCCCTCTTTGCAAAACAGGTACTGATACCAGGCAGAAAAGTCGGACAGGGTGCGGGTCTGCTGGGTGTTCCCGCGACGATACAAGGAACCCTGACACAGCGCGTGGACGGCAGCCATCTCCAGCTGCACCTTGCTGGCCTCGAAGCGGAGCAGGGGCATTAACTTCGCGCAGGAAGCGAGAGCACGCGCCGCCGACTGCTCATCACTTATGGATTGATAACGACCCACAAGGTGGCTCTGTAGTGGTTTTTTGTTCATGTCGATAACACTTCACGAATTCATCACGTCGAGTGGTGCTTTTTGCATGACAGATCTATCTTTTTGCATGCGCAGAAAAACGCGCTCTTATCGCCGCAAATTTGAAGCAAATAACTCATGCATTAATACGGCCACACGTAACTCCTGGACGGGAGTGATCCCGTTAAAATCGCGGGTGGTCATGGTCATGATTTCGCGGTGCAGGTAGTCCGTGCGCGAGTGCAAGCACAGCTTCACCGGTCCGGGCAGGCGGAGCATGTGGCGGGCAATGAAAGTATGCAAGGGAAACTTGCGCTGCGCCACAGCCTCGCCAAAGGTGTAAACTATGCTCGTAACGCATGACAATCACGCATGACCAGCTGTTTTTTATCACGACGCTATCATCATGCAAAGAGTGAAGCGCAAGGGTAATTTGTAATGCATATGTTTGCTCAAACGGACACGACAGCTGCGAGTTGATCTGCTCGTTGTCGAGGCGGCTCAAAAACTGCACACGAGAAGTCAACCGAGTACGCGCGCGGCCTTCTTGACGATAGACGTGTTCAATCGCGGCCAGGAGGGTAGCGTCGGGCTGTATTTGATGTAGATTCAGTTTATTTCTGAAGAGTCCATAAGTCATCTGTTTCCAAAGCAACATCAATTCTGCATCAGAAAAACGCATCATGTTCCAAAAATTATACGTCCATCTGCGCCCGTTGGACAAACTCCTGGGCGACTTGGTCGGTCGGCTGACGACGCAGTGCCATTATTGCTTTTTCAGAAGGAAGAGGAACTCAGAGAAGGTTGAGTTTCCTCACGCAAAAACTGTTGAAGTTTTTCTCCCTACGGTTTTGATTAGAAGTGCAAAGTGAAAACTGCCCGTTTAAGGTCATCGTTATTCTAGGCAAAAAAAAACGCGATTTCTTGTGGACCGATTGGTGCGTGGAAAGAGAAGAATTGCTGTAGTTTCAGTAGCGCCTCCTCATCTCAAATTCATAAACAAAGAACCGACACTGTTACACATGCGCTTTCGTGCTTTTTTTTTCAGAACTATCAATTGAGATCCAGCTCAGTGCTTGCGAGATGTGATATCAAAGCAAAGTAGCCATAACTAACATCAGGTCGCTCGTCCTTAGCAGTGTTGATACGAAATGAACGGAAAAGATGGCATTCAGACCAGCAGCGGAGCACAAGACTCCAGAGGTACAGAGATGTTGTTTTTCCATTCTACGTGTGGACTTTTGTGCTTATGTTCCCTATTCCTGCGTCGCGATGATGAGACACTAATTCTCTTCGTGGTGTTTGTCATGCATATTGCGTGCTCACACCCGGAAACTATTCCTGTACAAAGCAAATCTGTATGCGACTGCAGGCTGTTTTCTGCTCTATATCAGTCAAGGACGGTCTTTGCCGTGTATGCTTTCCCAATGTCTGTTGTGTATGTTCTACTACATGCGTGTGTTGTACTTTTTTACTTGTTCTTATGTTACTTTCGACCTACTATAATGCTTTCGCAGTCTTGTTGTAAATTCTATTTATTCTACAATTAATAACTATGCCAGCACGCCGCGCAACACCAGCAACGGCAAGTTCGCGGCTATGGTCACCAACGTCAAGTACGCACCAAAGTCCACGAGGCCCACGGTAACAGCAGAGGCGCAGTAGGTGGTGTAGTACCCGTGCGCGTTGAAGGTTTCCATGGTCAAAGGTCCATTCCAGGTAGTCCATGGTCGTCGGCTCCGCTGGTATCACGCAAGCGCGCTGGCAGTACTACACTACTACAGGAAGGTATTTTGCTAGTTCCTAATCTACCTTTTGCAAGAAGAGTTGCGTTGTCTGAGAGAGCTTCTTTTAACTTAGATTTTTCTAGAAGAAACGATCATCCAAAGCGAGACATTTTTTGACTCCAAAAAGATATTCAGAGAGGTCAAAAAGTGAGTAGGTTCGGAGGTAGTGAAGCACCATTTACATATCTTTGAAAGTTATTCAGAAGCCTCTGAAAAAGATATTCAGAAGGTGCTGGAAATCCGAGTATACCATCGGCCTAAAGATAAACAGAGCTCTCCGAAAAAGATACTCAGAGAGCTCAAAAAAAGATAATCTTTTTCACTTTGCTGTTTCGAAACTGAAAAATCAAAAGATATTCAAAAGTTATTCAGAGGACATTTTTTGGTCTCAGAAATGATCTCCTTTTTCAGGAGAAAAAACGGAGACGAGAGAGAGTTGAGATTCTTGTTCATAATTTACAAATAAAACTCTATCAGGTACGCCGTCGCTCCATCACGCAATCGCCGGCACATGGACCTCCAAAGCAGCTTCGTACTCCACTTCCGGAACCGTGGGCAGAAAGCCGCCTTTATTCTTCTTGGAGTTCTTCTCCTTCTGCCGCTCGACCAACTTGGTACTGATGTCCTTCTCCCCTTCCGTGGCGTCACGGAAGTCAAGCCACTCGCTGGTAGTATTCCGCGGATCGAGGCACTGCGGCGTGCGCTTGTCAATCTCCATTTCGTATTCCAACTCCTTCAGTTTCGTTGTGCAGCCACCGGCGCGGGTCTGGGCCCATTGGTGCACGTCATTCATGTACAGGCTGTACTGCTGCTTGAGGATTTCGACGTCTTCATCATTGCATTTCCGCTCGTAGTCGGTGTTGTCGCCAGCTTTTTCGGCGATAAAACGGGCGCGTACACCCCACACCGACAAACGCGCGTCAGTCCAGCGGGGACCGTCGGCTTCGTCGAATCGCATACCGCGCCCCAAGGTCTGCCCCTTCGACTGGCAGTGCCGCGTAGTGTTCGGGTTCAAGATCTGCTTTGCCAGCTTCTGCTTCAACTTCTTTTCCAACGCGAAAATCTGCAGCCGGATGCTATCTCGCCCTTCGGTTTTGCGGTCGGAGACGGAGCTTGCCTCCTTTATCTTGAAGCCATCAATTCTCATCGGTTCCAACTGATTGATGGTTTCTTGTCGCGCGGAGATGTGGAGCTTGTACTCCTTGCCGGAAATTTCGATCGTCGCTCGACTTCGCGGTAGCCTGCGATCCCGTCTGCGTTTCCAGATTCGACTGTGTTTGCGTCGCTTTACCAGATTGGGTTTCCTTTTCGACGCGGATTGCCTGCGGATCCAGTTCCTCCGCGCGGACCGGAAGCGCCACCATTCTGCTCTCCTGGATCACGAAAATCTTGTCCTTCGCCTTTGGTGCACAAGCAGCGTCGGAAACGGGCTGCAAAAACTTCTGTAGCTGATCCATCTGTGCGGCCTTCTGCTCGTTGGTAGCAGAAGCCCAGTCCTCCTTGATCACCTTCTCCTCCACCGACCTTCCCCGCTTTCACCTTCGGGCCACCGGGCTTCAGCAGCTGCGCCTGCTTTCCGCAATACAAGCGCACACGGCCTGTATCATCCGCGTCCTTTATCTCCAATGTGTACATTTCGGAGATTGTGTCGAGGTCGTAGTCGGTAGCCTCGCTGTCAGAGAACAGGTAGTCCTTGTGGGATGTGTAGAGCGTCGCTTTGTGCCACGCTTCCGGTTTCCCCGTGTAGAGCAGCTTGATTGCCTTGAAGCTGGCGGGCGTCAATACGCAGTCGGAGATTAGAAACGGCACCCACTGCTTCGTCTTGGTATTCAGGAATCTGGTGATCACAAACGGCGAGAACAGGGCGCAGACGTCCCGTCCTTGCGCCACCTCCTCGGGGATGAGAGCCGCTGCGTCGTTGCTGGGATCTTCGTCATCCTCCACCGGCTCTTCATCTTCGCGTATGCCGTTCAAACTTGTAGAACGCCCTGCTTTTGTATTTCAGCACGATCAAGTCTGCTATCACGGAAGCGCTGTGCTCGTGTTTTCCAAGAGGACAAATCTGGTGCCAACTTGTCATGCTATGTTGCTGTTGTTCTCGAAAAGCAAAAGCGTATCTTTCGCAGGGTGTCATGCAATCACAAATACAAAATCTGAACGCAAAAGCAGGGCTGTTCTACAATTTGTCTTGCGTATCGTCATCTTCCTCCACCGCAAGCTTCAGATCATTCAATTCGCCCTCCGCAACACCTGCTTCTTTGCGTTCCTTCCGCAGCTCGCGCACCCGCGCTCTCCGCGACCGCAAATACCGCGCAAATAGCACTGCACTTGCGGGCTTTGGCCGTCCTTTGGCCGTTATTTCCGGCGGCGTTTCCTGCCCGACCTGCTGGTTCGTCCGGTTACACATGGCGGGAAGCCATTTGGTTGCGTCGAAGGTTTCACTCTGGTGCCGCTTCGTCACGTCCGCTTCCACCGCCTGGTAGAATCCGCTTTCCCGCTGACAGATAATAAGCGGCCGCTTCTCTTCTTTGTCCACTTCTTCGATCTCGGCCTCCGACATCTTCCGGATTTCTTCTTTCCGCTTTTCTTTGTCCATTTCCGCCGCGATGTAATGGTGCCGCAGCTTCTCATGCTTATCGTCTTCGTTCCACTTGTATCCATGGGAAATTTCCCGCACAAGTACGAACTCGGTTTCTGCATGACAGACTTGTACTCCGACCCTATTCAGCATGACAAGCGGCATGCTGAAACTTGCTTTAGATTTGCCATGCATTTTGCACATGAGCAGGAAATTTGTATTGCGTAACTTGTTTCTGCTGGTGGTCTTCTTCAGCACGTCCTTCTGCGACGGCATAGAACCGGGCTCGTGCGTCTGGTCCGCCCTTTTGGCGTCTATGGCTCGCACACCCGCATACGCCCGTTTCGGGGCCGGCTCTGCAGAAGGCAGCACAGGCTCTGCAGGCTGATGTTGTTGCAGGTCCTCTGTCGCGGTGGTAGAGTGGTTCTGAAAGTCCGCCCTGTTAAGGGCGCAGTCCGAGCCCGGAATACTCTTCATTCCGCCTTTCACTCCGCCTATACCACGAAAAAAACGAGGAATAGCACCGCGAACTCGGTGCTATTGCTGCTTGCTTTCATTTTATAAACGGAGTTCGGAACGGGACGCGATTACGCATGACAAATTTGGTCTTTCTTCCCCCGAAAGAGGGGTGAAAAATGCATGACAGATTTGGCGCCGTGCCCCTCGAAAGGGGGAAGCACTGCACAGGACGAAGAAGTGTTATTATTTCATGCATGACAAACACGATGCAAAGCATGAAAGCAAGCGCTTCTGTAGCACTGGCACTACTGGGCTATTGTTGAGGTCTTTCCGTCCATAGTTTTTGTGTGGTACTTGAATCGCCCAGCCCGCTTTTCGCAATTCCGCGTCGTGCGATTCCGCCCCTTCAAGTACTCCACCAGCTCACTCAGTTGATTCTTCGCTGTCAGCGGCGGAAGGTTCTTGTACCACCGCGCAACCGTGTGTAGACTAATCGACCCGGGGTCGTCACTCAGGTACGGAGTGTGCTTCTTCTTCTGCAAAAAATTTATCGCGCTGTCGAGGTTGGTACTCGCCATGTCCAACCACCTCTCGTGCATATCAGTTGCTCCATCGCGGTAATGTAGCAAGCACCTGCTGACCCACACGCAAAGCTGGGCGCTCAGTCTGCAGAACTCGATCTGATAAATTTTTATGTTGAAGCTGCAATGGCAAAAATTGCAAAAAATGCATGACAAATTGCGACACAGTATCCAAGAAACGCAACTTTCAAAAGTGCCAGCTGCTCCTGTTTTTCGTCAAACGCCACCGCCCCAATTCCGATGCCGCAGAGAAGAAAAGCCAGGTCGGTGTGCGCTTTCTCCTTGTTGTACAGGTAGTTAATGACCTCCGTGACGTCTTGATCAAATTGCTTTCGCAGCTCCAGCTTCGTCCGTTGCCTCAAGTCCTCCTTCAACATCGCAGCATTATAATGTTCGACGGGCCCGATGATCACCATGACGAACCAGCTCACAACTATGAACACAAATTGCGGACCTGTTCGAGTTTGTAGTGTGTTAGTTCGGCTGCGGTGAAGAAACGCATTACAAATTCGGAATTTGTAGTTCGTGGTCATCATGCGAGGGGTAGCGATGCTGTACATGAGAAACGCCGCCCAATATCGTGTTTGTCATGCTAGAATTGTTTGTTCCTGTGTCTCCACGCATGTTTATTTGGAACCCATGCTCCAACACGTGTTCGGCTCCAAATTGCACTCTGGGACCTAACCCACAGAATAGTCTCCCCATGAAGAACGAGTATGCACATGCAAAAATAACTAGCACAAAGCAAGCACGAAGATAGCTACCAATACTGCGATCGTAATCTGTCATGCGTAAAAACTCAATCTGCCTGCTTTGTGTCATGCTTCCGGCTGCGCTTTGTGCTAGTTATTTTTGTCTTTTCATATCGCTAAACAAACCGCTATTTGGCCCAGAGCCTGTTGGATTGTGAGCCATCGGGTCCATACCGGGGCTCGAAAGCCCCGGTAACAGGAGTGTAGGTTGCGTAAACACTGGCGCCTGCATTGGTGTGGTGCGACCAGTGTTTGCGCTTTCGCCGAGCACTTGCGGATGAACTTCTTCTTGTCCTCGGGAAAATGACAACGGTCTAAAAACCCGTTCAGCGCCGCGTCGCGTGGCATCGGCGTTTGCTGATCCCACTCGCCTATCCACCGGGCAACGTGGTCCAGTTGCGCGTGGATTTTTTCTTGTAGTAGTTTCACGGAGGTTACCTGGTAATTTGTGATGCGAGTTGTTACATTTTGCAATACAAAACAGACATTTTTTGCATGATAAAAAAGTGCGAGAAGGGGCGAAGTACAAAGCTACTTGAAATCTTACTTGTAAAAATAGTCGTTTTTGCCACCCGATCGGATCAAGCCCGCACATCGCCAAATAGGTCTCCGCGACGCTCTTGGTGATGAGCGCGGCCTGATGGTTCTTGCAGCGATCCGTCCACATCACGCAATTTTTTAGGGCCTCCGTCGCAAGGAAGAACGACCCTAAATAAAAAAGGGTCGATATTGTGGATCCTCCTGAATCGGTCGCGGGGGTCCACACTTTGATTGTGGATTTCGGAAAGGCGCTGAAGTAGATCGCGGGGTTGTTCATCGTCCAAACCAAATCCGCAATCTCATATCCTTCGCTCCACCCCCTGAAGCCCGAGCTACCACGCTTCTGCTTCGAAAAGTCCGACGATGATGGGAACAACACGGTGTGACAAGGTAGTGCAACATGTCCTAGCATCGTATTTGTTCCTCCCATGGCAAAGGTGATGCACACGAAGCTCACCATGATATGCGCGTACACGCGGATGCGGCCGCGAGTACTATTCTCGAATAGTAGTGCTTGTTGCGTGGTGCCATCTATTTCGCACCTGTAGTGTACTATTTTGTAACTCCAATCCGCAAAGTACGACTGCGCGATGTTAAAAGCGGAGTCGCAAAGTAGATAGCCGAATTTCCACAGCTTCCGCGCGTGCAGGAACGCCGTCGCGTTGAAAAACAGACTCGCTTCCGCTTTTTGCTCCTCCAGCTTCGCGGGGTCCACCGGCTTTTTCGACATCGCGGGCGACGAAGTAGCAGTAGTTGTTCTGCTCGAGAAGAAGTAGTTGTTCCGCTTTCCGAGGTCGCACGAATGCGCACCTGCCGCTATCCGTTCCACACAGGCATCGCGTTACTGGGGAGCGGACGGACTGCTACGCGGGATCGCCCGCGTATGAAACATGTGAGTATTGTAGATAGGTGGTGGCTCTCTACGATCAAAATTTGTATCTTACCTGGGTTTTCATAACGTGCAGGCCTTGTTCGGTGTTGGGACTCTGGCAAAAAACTCGGCGATCGATGCTAGGTGGCTTCTGTTTCCGGCCGGACAAAAAACACGCTCTTCACCAAAAAAAACCTTCACTTCGTGCCCCCCGTCGCCCGTGACTCGACTTCTCTCGCTTCCCATCTAAAAAACGAACACAGATACTTAGAAAAAACAAGGAGGAGCAGTTTCTTGCGGTGCTTTCGCATCAGACCGACGATCAGTATCTAGTTCTTTCTTTCGCTTCTATCTTGGCTTCTCTTTCTCAATCCCGACGGCTTGCTTCTTCGCTTCCATTTTCCAAAAGCACCAACACTGGGCATCGATCCCTGGATCCCCGCGAAGGGTGAAAAGGGACTGGAGATAGCATCTCCACCCTGTACCAACTCGCCCAGTTGGGCGAGTGTCTTTACGTGGAAGTAGTTCGGCCTTCGAGGTTGGTCTACTTTCACTTCTCCGTCCCTCCTCGTGGTAGTAGTGCGTTTTTCCTTCCGGTCGCACAAATCGTACCGAAAGAAAAAACGCCAATGCTGGGTATCGATCCCTCGATCCCCGTGAAGGGTGAAAAGGGACTGGGGATAGCATCCCCTCCCTCTACCAACTCGCCCAGATGGGCGAGTGCCGTCGTGTGAAAGTACTTCGGCCTTCGAGGTCGATCCACTTTCGCCCCTCCGTCCCTACTTGTCCTAGTAGTGCGCTTTTCCTTTCAGTCGCACAAGCCGCACCGAAAGAAAAAAAGCCAACATTGGGCTTCGAACCTTCGGTCCCCGTGAAGGGTGAAAAGGGACCGGATCAACGAACTCGGCCCCTTACCAACTCGCCCAAATGGGCGAGTGCTGCAACACCTGAGAAACGGCCGGAACAACGTCTTCTCTCTTTGCAGAAGACAAGACGTAGTGCGGGCGGTTTTCGATAGTAGCTGCGACTGCGTGGATCGCTGCGGGGACGGAAGACAACACAAAAAGGGTGAAAAGGGACTGCCGATCGCATCTCGATGCACTACCAGTGGGGCTAAACGGCTTCGCACGTTCGAACGAAGCCGCGACGGGTGATCGGATCGCATCGGCGAGGGGATAGGCCCCACGAAGGGTGGAAAGGGACTGGAAGAAACACCTACACCCCTTAACCGCTCGGCCAAATGGCCGAGCGAGACGGGGGCGGCCTAAAAGGGGGGGATCGGGGTGCCGAAACTCGACGAGGCCCGTTCTCGCACGAGAATCGAGCTACGAACGATCTGACACCTGATTTCCGACGCTGGGAACGTGAATAGCAAAAGTCGGAACACCCAAAAGTATAGCAGTAAACTGCCAAATAGCCCGAAAAATTTTTTTCCAAAGAAATCCGGAAGAAATCCGGAAGCTAATCCTCATCAGAAGCGGCGACCCCAAGAAGACGTCCATGGGCGAGGCATCCTCGTTCTTGTCCGCCGTGCAGCCGGGTTGGCAAAACTATCCAGCACCAGCGGGGACTTATATCATCGCAAGTACTTCTTCCACACCGCCGCCTGGATGGGAATCTGCCGTAGTCGTTGCTGCCGAGAAAATGGAGAACACCGTCTGCAAAATTTCCAAAACGACCCAGCAGAAAAAGAAAAATCCAGAAGATCGCGGACGGAGGGGAGCACCACAGGAGTTGTACTACAAGTTGAGTTGCAAAGTCCAGACGGCTGCGTTCGGCGTTTTGAATGACCCGTACGGAACCTGGTTGCAGACGTGCTGTAACTTCGGGGTGACGGCGGAACGCAACTACTTCTGTTACGACAAGACCCCATTGCCCCCGGACTGTCAGTAAATCTAATTTACAAATCACGGAATCCGTCGTGATTTTCACGGATCATTCGAGGAAAAAGTGAGGACACACTTACATTCTTTGCGAAATTTAGTCATACTCTTGCTTACGACAAGGTGGGAGCTTGACTGAGTTTGTCGCGCATTACGATAAGTAAGAAGTAGCTGAGTAATTTCACGGACACAGAATTGGTTGCAAGCACAGCAATGTTGTGCAAGTGAAATCAAATGAAAGATTTTTGAATCATGTCTCGAATTTCTTATAAGAAAGAGCAGCTTTTTCTCGTTTACAGCAGCAGTTCCGTCTTGTTTTTCTAAGGTTGGAGCTAAAGCAGCTCCACCAAGTTGTCCCTTTTTATTGAAGTAGCGCTAGACACATGAGAAGAAAGAACATCTTTCAAGCGGTTCCATGTGACCAACCTCAACAAACAAACAAACAACTCTCGCTTGGCCGTAGAGAGTTCGAATTTGTAAAAAAAAAATCGATAAACATTGATGCTCGAAGAAACAAAGTTCTGGTTGAAGGCTTTGAAGATGCCTGCCATTTGGAGTGCCTGAAGTGTCTGCACTCAAGGGCCGGGATGGAGCCCGTGCTCAATTCCATCTCTCCGCGGCAGAGTGACAGGTAGAAAGCTCAGGGCTGCGTTGCGTCCTGTAAAGATCTCAAACGCTCAGAAAGTTTCACCAGAGGGCTCTCCGAACGAAGTTTCACCAGAGGAGACACGGAGTTTTTAACCGGGGGCTCCGGGTGGCGCGGAGGCACGGGTTTAAAATGTTGAACGAAGCTTTTATAATGAAGGCAGATGCACTTTTCTTAGATTTGAGACGTACTATAAAGGTCAAACTAATTGCAAGCTTGCCCTTTTTTTTTTGTCGCTTTTACGTTTACCTCGTGCGCAAGTAGTTGCGAAAACTGGTTCGTTAGTAGATTGCGGATCTTGTAGATAGCCTTGTTTCTACTTACAGACTGCACAGAGTTTTATCATGATAAGAAAGCAAAATAGTGATCCCCGCCACTTAGCCAAAAACCTTTTTTTGCCTTTCTATACACAGAGTCAATCAACAGATCTTTTTCGTTAAGCCTAGCCCTTTTTATTTGAAGTAAAAAAGCCTACCTATAGTTTGTTGCCACAAGAGAGCCCGGCGAAAGGAGTTGAAAAGTGAGCCCGCAGAGAAAGACAGACCGTGAGACCTGTGCAATCGCTGCCATAGTCGACTTTGTCGGCTGGCTAGCGCGTTTTTCGAATATTGATAATAATATGAATGCGCGTCATTGTTAGAACCCGTTGACACGACCGCTTTCGAGACTATAAACCGCAAGCAATGAGGACGCGATGCGTTTTGCGCGAAGAAAAATTTTCTCACCCCTGTCTGGCGACGTCCGCTTTCGTACTAGCACCGTATCTCCTGCTCATCTCTGTCCTAACGGGTTGCTCGTTTCGTTGCAGCGTCGCAGCCAGCGCTGTCCACCGGAAGCAACGGGCACCTGGGCGCGGAAATGGTCTTACGGGTAGCAGCGACACAACTGCCTCTCAGCCGCGACCCACGGTTGCAAGATCGCGCGGCAGGCCGGACGGACGGCGACTTGCTAAGTCGAGTTGTCAACACCAAGGAGGCACTGGCGTGGCACATCCGACCACGGATCATAAGTCTCCACGCCAAGCTGCAGCAGCACAAGTACAAGCTGGCGCCGCATCATCGCAGATAGTAATCTCAGACCGCAGGAGGAGTACTACATCAGAAGATGGTGGAACCACTTTACCGCCTCGTCCAGCGATTTTCTCTTGCGAGGAATTGCACGATCAAGTATTGGCGTTTCTCCCCCCAACGGACGCACAGCGGACCGCGCAGTTTCTATCGAAGCAAACAAGGTCGAAGCAAGGCGCGTCGGATCGTTGCTGCGGTAGTTTCAGTTGTTGTGCCAGTGATCATGTAGTTGTAGCTCAGGACGATCTTCTTGCAGCGCAGCAGAAGCAGGAGCAGCACGACCCGCTGCAAGAACCTCTTGCAGAAAACACGACGACAACCACGACCTTGTCCGGTGGGACCACGAGAACTGCAGCCAAAAATGTTCTTGCACCCACAAGTTCATCATCTTTCTGGTGCCCGCAGAGTACAACTAGTCGTCTCCGCCGAGAGAAGCACCAGCAACTAGAACTCGCCCGGGAGCACATTCTCGCCAGCGGGGAGGGCCTGGACAAAATCCACGACGCAACAAGCGAAATAACCGACCGCCACCCGGCAATTCTAGACCGGCTGAGGAAACAAAGGGCGGAAACTACAGCGGCACAGCGCGAGGCCACCGCGATGGCGTTCGAATTTCGCCGGGTGGAGAAACTGCTCTCGCTGGAAAATGCCATTTTGAAGAACCAGCTTCGTTGCAAACAGAAACACCAGGACAGCCTGGACAAGGAGGTTGCGAAACACACGTCCTCGGCGCTTTTATTGCGGCGGGGGACGAGCTTCGCGCCGCCGCCTCTGCTGGCGAAGTTCATGCAGGAGGCGCCGTTTGTGTTTTTTTCCCTGAATCTCGAAGAGTGGGACGTGGAGAAACATGAAGACGGAAGGAAAATTCGCTTCGTGCAGCGAACTTTGGCTTCATCTAGTTCTAGCGAGGACATAAGTAGTGGAACGACGGCGAGCAGCAACAGCACAAGCAATACGAATATCACCACCCCGTACATGCTGGCAATTGGGCCGCTGCTGGCCAGCCTGCAGGTGTCCACTATGACCTCTACCCTGATGGCGCAGTTGCTCACCGTGCAGGCTTTCGACGCGAAGGAGGAAGCGGGGCTAGTAGAGGGCAGAATCGCCGCGCTCTCCGCGTTTTTGAAGAAAGCAAGATTGACGCCCGAGTTTTTCTCTTTCGTGCTACGAAGTCGAAGTAGTGCAGCGAGTAGTTCTGGTGCTGCAAGAACGTCTTCCGGGAGCAGCCGCGTAGGACGAGGTCATCATCGGTTAGAAGGACCTTCCCGAGATCTTCCTGATGAAAATTCATTCACGCCGCCATCTCGAGGAGACGCGGCGGGGAAAAGAAAAAGGGAAAATCCAAATGCGGGAACACCCGCTGAGAAGATGAACCGAAATAGCACGAAAGTTGTTGTACTAGAGCACGATGAACATGATCAGGAGGAATCTACAATCAAATCGCACGAGTCAACAACAACGTCGTCCAACAACACGCCAGCCAGTCGTTCCTGCGTGGTCAGCGACCGGTCCTCGCGAGCGCCTGGGCATCCCTCCCGCGTGCTGGGCTCGCCCGACGGGTATTACCCGGTGATTCAAAGTCGCTGGAGACCGAACTTCGAGGACGCGGTTTGTAAGCGGGAGTTCGAAGCGTTGTTCGGCGGGCAACCTGAGGTGGAACATCAAGGCGAAGATGTTCATAGGGAAAATAGTAGTACACCCATGAAGGGCGGGGCAGAACAAGCGAAACTGAGCCAAATGTCACACAAAAATCTTCTCGTCCCGTCGAAAAAATTATCCTGGGCCTTCGAGACGGTGTTGTGGCCGGATTTTGCGGAAAAAGCCAGTGCGCAGATAATTCTCGCGGAGACAGAAGCGGAAATAAACAAGACAAAGCAAGAGAGCGATTATGCTCAGACACAGGTCGTGGGCTCGGACCTGCCGAGAACAAAAGAGCCCGCTGCGCAGATGGAAATAACAGGCGAGCAGCCCAGAAGCAGACCATCCGCGGCCACCGAAATGAAAAACACCGTCGCGCGCCCGAAATCTCTGCGTTTGGTCATTGAAGAGGAGGTTTCAAATGCAAATATGTCTGGGTCTGGAACGTTGGAACTTGTAATGCTGGTCGTGCTTTCCTGTGAGATCTGTATTGCATGACCTACATCACTACAAAAGCCGCAGCCTCTCTTGTCATACAAAAACGTAGTTTCTCATGCGGAGCGCGTATGAGGAAGCGTTCTGCAAACTTGTCATGCTTTCCTGCATGAGGGAGCGTTTTCGTCATGCGCATTTTAGCATCACAAATTTCCTGACCCAGACATATTTTTAATCCATAGGAGGACACGAAGGTGTTGCATGTGCTAGCCTGGGGTGCGGCCGGGACGCTCGTTGGGATGGATTCGGTGGGCCACCTGCTATACAAAATCCAGAAGAATTTCGTGGTGCCGTTGTTGAAGCGGCACTTGGAAGAGGAAGAGCGATTGCGCTGGAATCGGATGAGGGAAGAGTAAGTATAAGTACCCGGATCTGGCGGAGATGGCGTAGAATATAACTAAAGTTAATGAAAATGATGATCGAATCTATTCGTGTATGATACAAAAAATGAAATTGATGAGGTAGTAGTTGGCGGTAAACTACGCCATGCACGAGCGCGTATCAAGTCTGGTATGATTTCTACGTAGCACAACTTATTTTGCTATACATATTTTGCGAGTATAATTCGTGCTCATTCATGACCAAATTCTGCGTGTCTGCACAAATGCAAAGCTTTTCTGCTGGTTTGCCAAACGCCAAAAACTGCATCCTCTTGTTTCCACAGCGCAATCTTATCTGTTTCGTTATCTGCTCTGTAAATTAGGTGTTGAACCCATGATCAACATGTCAGAACAAGATTCCAGCGGAAGCTTTGTTCAGCTTTTTCTTCTCCGATATGCGGACGCGCTGCGCGTCTTGCAGTCTCGAAGATCTTTTATTTTGTGCACGAATTTTTTCGATTATCTTTCGTTGAAGAACTGCCGCGCGATCTGTGTCGGCCGTGATCACGACGAATTTGTGAATCAGTTGGAAAGGTCCTACTTTTATAGAAGAGAAGAAAGAATAAAGAAGATCAAGATGTCGATCCTCCTCCACGCTTGTAATTCGAATTTCCCTTTGATTTCAACATCCGTATTTCGCACACATTTTCATTTTCTGTTGGTTTTCCTCCCCTATTATGTTGCTGTCTCGGGTTCCACCGTGTCTGCCTGGGGAAGCGGCAGCACAGGACGACACGCAGAAGTACTGCAACAGCAGCATTTGTTCAACAAGGACCCACAGCCCATTCCCAGCCGCGCGTGTGGCCCGACGTGTTTCGCCGCGCATGAGGACTCCAGCAGCGGTGAGTCCGGTGCCCCACCGCGGATGTTCGCGCACCTCTGGGTGGAGGAGAAAGCCGACTGCCCGGCCGAGGTGGTCCAGACACTGCTTTTTCTGTCCCAGTTCCTGCCGCTGGACACCTACGGACCCTGCGCCAGGGACCCAGGTGTATAAAAATCCGTGTTGTATTGCAAAACTTCATTTCTTGCGCAACAAGAATTTGGCGTGTTGTAAGTACTCTAAGTACTTTAGCTTTAGCAATGTTGATGTTTTTTCGCGCATGTAGTCATGGAAATCGAAGTTTGAATCGAGAAACCAATTGCACCTCAGGCCTCACCTGGAACACGTTCTACGCCCGGGAGAAGCGAACACTCACCGACCTCCGTGAGTACCTGATGGTGCTGGTGTGGCAGCCCGGGCTGGTGTGGGAAGCCGTGAGTCGGATGGTGCTGCCCGTGTTTTTTGGCAAGCGGGAGGAGCTTTGGTACGTTGGGAGCGATAGCAGCAGTGGCGACCACCATCAATGTCGTGCAGGAGCATCAAACCCCACCAGCATCTGCACACGGCAGCTCTTCGCGCCGATCCACGCGGATTTCCCGATTCTGTACGCGTACGACTTTGCCACGCCGCACCACTTGGCGTTTTTTCTGCAAAAGGTCTCGCAGCACCCGGCGCTGTACAACTCCTTTTTCAACAACTGGCGGAAATACAAAGCGGTGGTCCCGGAGGCGTTTTTCGTGCCGAGCTGGCTTGGTCGTCGGGATATGGTTTCTCCGAACGTCGCGGTTGAGCTGGATTGGAACTTCGATGATCAGCAGGTGCAGGAAAACAAGCACATCAAAAGTACTTCTGCAGGAACACCAGATTACAACCGTGGGCGTATCCACCAGAAGCTGCAGCGGCAGTGTCGGAACAATATTAGAGAAGAAGCAGATCATGCGCGAGCACCACGAGGATCATTTTCTTCGAATGAAATTTTACAATCCTCCACAACTTTCTACTTTACACAAGACGGGTCCCTACTGCCGGTGCTTTTCGATTACCTCGGCCCGGACACTGTGCAGAATCGGACGGTTTTGTTCGTCGACGCTGCCGCAGACGCGGCTGCTCTTGGCAAGGCGGTTCGGAACAGCGGCGTTTGGAGTGATGAAGAGGAGATAAGATCTTCTTGTTCGTCGTCCTCCGAGGTGGAGCTACGCGAAGGAGCAAAAAATGCCAGACGAGCTGCCAGTGGAGATATTAAATCATCGCAAAAATCTACAGCCACTGCGAAAATACCGGTGACCACGCACTTTTCCGCGAAATATGGTTTCCGGCTGCCCATGCGCACGTTTGGCTTCTCAATGGGAACGACGAGGAGGATCAGCGCGGGGGAACAAGCTACTTCTGCGTCAGTCACGACTGCATCTAGCACTAGTTCACCCTCGTCCCTCTTCACCGACGCGAACTCCCTCGACTACCGCCACTTCCGCATGGCCCAGGCGCACACGCAATCCGGTTCGAATCTGTGGCTGGAAGCGGGCAGAAACGAGTTTTTCCAGCACGACATGGTCGTCGTGGAGCCGATATGAACTGCAAATATGTCTGGGTTTGGAAGAATGCAGAAGTTTGTCATGCAGATTTTCCATGACCCACGAGATGGAGATCTGTGATGCATGCCCTAGCATCAGAGATTCTGCGAGGGCTTTCTGATGCTCATGCCGCATGAGAAATGCCCTCTCCGCGGAGCACAAATTGCACCTCCTATGCTGTTCATGCAATACAGATTTTGTGTAGAGTCCAAGGGCAGCATCACAAATCCCATTCTTTCCAGACCCAGACATATTTGCATTTGATAGCCGAAGTGCAGCTTGTTTCTGGATAGCAAGTTGCAAGTGGATGCGTTTGCGGAGTTGCTGAACTACGTTGCGTATCAAATGCAAAAATGTCTGGGTCTGGAAGAATGCAGGAGTTTGGCATGCAGATTTTGCATGACCCATGAGGTCTGTGATGCATGACCTAGCATCAGAGATTTTGCGAGGGCTTTCTGATGCTCATAGATACCGTATGAGAAACGCCCTCTCCGCTTAGCACAAATTACACCTCTTTTGCCGTTCATGCAATACAGATTTTATGTAGATTCCAAAAGTAGCATCACAAGTTGTATCCTTCCAGACCCAGACATTTTTGCAATCCATATCGCAAAGGAAACTGTGGTGTTGAAATTGAATCTGGAAATGTTGGCGGAGTTGGTGATTCTCGGGGGAGTGTTTGAGGATGAAACATCGAGAACAACAGTATCTCCCTCTCCTTCTCGTTCTCCTTCTCGTTCTTCTTCTTTATCTTTTACGGACCTGCTGACCCGCCGAACCCAGTTCCCGGGCACGCGGATACTGGCAGAGGACGGGTCTTTCGTGTCTGACGACGAGGGACTGGATGGTGTGGTGGACGTGGAAGTAGTAGAAGAGGAGAATGATGAGAATTTTGTTCAGGAGCGAAGAAAGCTCAACCTGAACCCGCTGATCTCTAAACTCCTGACCCGCTTCGTGCACAAGCTGAAGCAGGGCTTTGAGAAAATCCACTTCGCATTTGACGTGCGCCCGGAGAAATACGGGGAAAAACGGGAGGGCAAATTGGGTGCCGACGCGGTGGTCGCGACCGTAACGGAGGCGTTCTTCGAAGATCGGGAGGAGGAGCGAGACGCAAGCGAAGGGCAAACTACTACTGAGCACGGCCAGAAGAAAGAGTTGCAGTTAATTTTAGAAGCACAGGAGCTACTGATCAACGACGGTGTGATGTGGTCATCCTCAGGGAGTGATCAAGAAGAGGGTCAACAACAAGCGCCCCAGATTTTCGATATCTTCGCGTACTTGAAAAATCTCGCCACGGTGTTTCAGTTCGAAAATGCCGGATCAACAAGAACATCAAACCTAGACGCAGTATCGCAATTTGTTAACCAACGGCCGTTCTACTTGATCGCCGCAAAGCCCACGCCCTGGAAGGCGGACGCCATGGTGGTGAAAACCATCCTGGTGGAACCGCAACTCCCGCAGGTAGACACCACGCAGCACGAGCTCCTTGCCACCTCCGCGTTTCTGTTCGGCGCGCACGCGTATTTCAAACAGCTGACCGGGGAGCGGCGGAGTTCTTTTGTCAGTGTTGGCAGTAGTGGTACTAGCGATGATGGTCCAAGGACTTCAAGTTCGAGTAGAACAGTAGGTGCGATACCACAAGCAGAAAATGTTGACCTCGAAGATGAGGTGGAGCCCGATGTAGTTGATCTGGACCAGAAAATCACGCGAGGAAATTGGAAAACGTTGACAAAACTCTCATCCTTCACTTTTGGCTCGCGGGAGGCGTTTTTTCTCTACCTGCTCCACCCCACGCCAGGCGACGAGTCCATCGCGTTTCTCGAACGGTTTGGGATGTCCTCTTCTCCAGGAGTGACTACGAGGAATGAGAGGAACAACAACAACCTGATGTCAACAGAAGCATCAAAAGATAGAACCTCCTACCATGATCATGACCCCTACGCCAATCCGTTTGTCTGCACGCCCGCACTTTTATACCATGTTCACATCAAGAACCAGATGTCGGAGCACAGCGAGCTGAAGACCGAATTTTTCCAAAACGCCATTTCGTTGGACAAGCTGTTCGCCATGGTGGACGAGGGGGAGGGAGAAGGTGTTGTCGCAGAAGAGGATAGAAGTACTCGTCAAGGTCGTTTCATCGACCATCAAGTTAAAAATTCTGAACTCTTCCTGTTCGACAGGAAGTACGTGTTGCCGGCGTTGCGGTTGCTTGGTGGGGCTTTCCACGAGGAGGAGGTAGAAGCAAATGCAACTGGAACTGCAGCTGCGGATGATCGTGCGGAAGGAGCTCCTCCTGCAGGACGTGAAGAAGACCAAGATCTCTCTTATGTCCTCCGAGCCCGGTTTCTCGCGTTTGTTTTCCACCTGATCGCGGAGATGCTGCTGTGTATGGAACAAAGCCTCGTGCAGCACAACGACTTGTGGGCCTACAACATTCTCTTCGTCCCCAAGTACCGGAAACTGCTGGTTCTTGACTGGCAATTGGCGCAGATCCGGGCGAGGAGGGGAAGCTTTGTGCCGAAGGAACTAGTACCGGTGACGCGGTTTGTGGGGGGAGAAGGTGTATTAAATAGCCAGCAGGACGAAGATCGTGCAGTTACTAAAGTGTCACCAGCAGCAGCAGTGAACGATGCCCTAAACTTGGTCGAGTCGGAATATAACCAGAATTTTTCCGGTGATTTGAACTCTGCAGGAGCGGATTCCGCGGCATTGGAGCACTTGCTCGACGACGACGAACATCAAATCGTGCAGGGTGAGGAGGGTGCAAAAATAGCAGCAGGTTCAACATCAGAACAAGCAGGGGAACAAATAAACGAAAGGCGAACCACCAGCGGCACGACCTCTTCCAGTGACAACTCAGCTTCGGATGAGTTGTCTTCTACCCCCGCGAAATCATCATCTTCCCGGGCAGCGCTGTTAATCCACCGTGCGTTCCGGTTCCTTCGCAGATACGGGTTTGCGAGCACGGAGATTTTCCCCGACCTGATTTCTCCCTACACGCCCGTGGAGGGGGGGGATAGAAATGCACATGCAGCGTCGAATGGTGCCACTCCAAGCCGAAACCAAAAACCACTTTACGTGGAGCCAAAGTCTGACGGATACATGCTCAGCTTCCAGCTGGAGGAATTGTTGAAATGCGTCGAGGACCCTTCTTCAGGAGAGCACGACCTGATGAAGGTTACAGAAAGAACGCTGTGCGAGTTGAAGCAAAAGTACCGCTGGGTGGTTTCTTTCTTGCGGCATCGGGAGGAAGAAAGAACAAGCTCTTCCAGCTGGCCCCTGGAGTGGCTCGCAGAGCGGCTGAAGCAGAACTTTATACAGTTTGCGGGGGTCTTCGGGCGAGACCACAGGCGGACGGATATTGATAGGGCATTAATATAGCAGCATAGAGAGCAGCAGCCAGCTGCAGATGGAGATAAGTAGCATTTTCATCACCCGTCGAACAGCACCACAGCAATTTCATACAATCTTCGACATGTGTTCTGCTGTTGAGAAGCAGTAGAAACGAAATCATGTTCATCTTCACATCCGATCAGAACGCCGTGATTTGAAGTTGCTCCTGAGGTGGACGAGCACTGCTTATCCGGTATAGATACTGAGAAAAAATATAGAGAGCGACTCCGGTGATGAAAACTTGGATCGTTTTTTTTTTTGATGAAGACCACAGCTGTATACTTTTTTTGCCCAGCACCCGACGATCTCTTGTATGCCTTTGAAAGACTGGTAAAATCTTCACAGCAACCTGAAATTTGAAGGAGGCGAAGAAGTTCCTGAAGCATATCACTTTCCTTTCTCCGCACAATATTATAAAAATATTCGTTTCCTCTCAGTAAGTCTGCGGTCGAGTAGTTCCTGCTCTACGTTCACCAGAAGTACTTACAGTAGAATCTGTGCCTATCCAAGTGGTCATCAAGAAACCACGAGCAAAAAGTATAGTATCCATTTTCAGATGAAGTTTGGTCGATGCTGTAATTAAACGCACCAAAACAACTACTACATCATCAGCTTTAAAAAACAAGTAGACAACCACGATGGCACCGTCGAAGTCGGAGGTTGAGTTGCGGAAGACTCTCGAGTCCACGCGATCCGGTTCGAAGTCACCACCAAGCGGGGGTGACAAGGAAGCAAAACAAGCGACAGAAGCAGCTGCTAGTACAGATGACTACACGCCATCCGCGTACATTAGCAAAGCGAAGGGGATTCAGCAGTTCGCTCCGATCGCATTGCTACTGGCGAGCAACAAGTACCCCCTGGAGGACTTGGGCGTGAACAATTTTCGGGCGTTGCACGTGATCGTAAACGTGTTTGCACTCCTCGCACTGGTGTACATTCGGCGGGAGATGTTCAACGCCCAGGCAGAAGAGGAGAAGACGGGAAAAGCCCTGCCAGAAGTCGACGTCCCAGCAAAAATGGTGATGGGAGCCGAGCAGACACCAGCGTGTAAAATGGGGAGACTGGTATCGTATTTATAGAAAATTTGTCCTGCTGATCCGGCATGAGACAAACGTGAATTTTTTGTCTTGCATTTTTTCCTTTGGACGATCAAAAATAATCACATTTATACATACATACCGCTCATCAGGAATACGATCTGACGCAGTGGAAGGAGCAGCTGCAGAAGACGGTGATAAGTTGGGGCATGCTGATGTTCATTCACATGCAGTTCGGCGCGCTGCTTCCCCTCGCGTTCCAAATCGTCACCGTACCGCTGGAGCTGATAGTGTCGCCGCTATTCGAAAGCTACGTGGTCAGGAATCAGGTATAGGTTTACTAAGTAGCTTTATTACTGGGCACATCAATTCGTTCACTTAGGGTCCTTCGTTGGTTTGGACGATGAACATGTGACTTCCACAAAGAGTAAGAGTCTCTGCAGTAAGTATCCTGTTTCCGTTCAAAAGTCTTTGCATGCTGCATGCTGCGTAGTTCGACACAGATTGGTGGAAAACCAATGCAATGCTGAATGAAACAGAAACTCAAATAAAATCTTCTATCAGGTTCCAAGGCCTTTCGCCGCCCCAGCCAGCCCGTTCGCAGAAGTGCAAGAGAGGTGGAAGAAGGTACAGGAGGAGATGAAACAAGAACAACAAAAAGTAGAGGAAAAGAAGGAAGAGTAGGGGAACAACCTTCTTCTAAGTACAACTGGTGTGCCATATCATGTTCAGACATGACATATATTCGATGACCACACGTACATGTAGTGTAATAAACGAAGAAAGAAACAAGTGGAAAAAAACCGAAAACAACTCCTTTCATCATTCTTGGGGAGGAGATGGAAGCAGCATGTTCGAGGCAACCTTTTTCGCTGTTCACGTTCTTACACTACTCCGGGAAAAATGTCTTTTTTTGCGTCCTTTTTCTCTGACGAAAATGTGTCGATTTATGATGCAATTTTAGATGTAGGAGGTAGAAGATGGCGACGACGGAAGAAGATGCGATTTTCGTGATCAAGTTTTGTGTTGCGACGATCTGCAGAAAGACGGGAAAAGAAAAAAGCCGTAGCTGGTGTCGGTTTGTTAATATCGTTGCGTTTCGTAGTTTTCAAATATGTTGGGAACTGATCTTCCATTTGCTGCAACCTACCGGAAATTAGTACAGAGCAAAATTATACCTGAAATTTAAGTTTTCACCTGCGGACTGGCTACAACAAGTTCTACAGATACATACAGCTGTTTGATGTCGAGATTTCCTGCAAAATTACCTTCTGTCCTTTTCCGTCCCCGTACGTGCCTGTATGAAACAAGCAGTGCTGTTTCAGTCTGCTGCACAGATCTTCATCTTCGTAGAAAATTTCCATGTACACAACTCCAACTGCAAATAATGGTCGAGACAACAACCTCGAAGCTTTCCTCCACTCCCGGAAGCACAAGCAGCATATTAACCTGCACCCCCGAGTTGTATGTCCGAAGCAAACAGCATCGAAGGGGGGAAAGCACTTCCTCTCCGATCACGGAGCAGAAGCGAAGACACAGCAGCAGCTTCCTCGAACAAGACCGCTGCGCTTCTACAGAAGATGACGGGGGAAAAAATGGGGAAAATAATCCCCTGCCGCACTACGTTGTCCTGGCGCTCGGGTCGAACGAGGGCCCGAACCGAGTCCGCCACTTGGAAGCCGCGTTGCGCGATCTCGGGAACCAGCCGGGGATTCAGCTGCAGAACACGTCGAGTTTATACGAGTCCCGGGCGCAGCCGAAGTTCGTGGAAAAAGCGAAGAGTTCCGCGACGACAAATAAAAGGGTCGACCGCGGCGGTGCTGGAAAAGTTATCGATTTGGCAAGCAAGGAGGAGGAAGCAGCTGAATCAGGATTACCTCGTCCTGCGGCGCTGGCTAGTACAACTGAGAGGAGCACAACATCATCTTGCAACTACTCCCCCAGTGCTGCATCATCACCAAAGACAACAAACACAAATAACTACCTGAACGCGTGCTGCAGTCTGCTTACCTCGCTGACACCCACCGCCCTGCTGGAAGTTCTGCTCGACGTGGAGCGCCGGGGCGGGCGAAGGAGACGAGGAACAAGCGAAGACGGGCTGGGGGCTCACGGTTGTGATGAAGATGATCTTCATCTTCGCAGCATTCAAAACCATGATAACAGTAACGACGACCGGACGAGCAGCGGCCATTTGCAGGGGAGTGTGTTGGACCAGAAAGACGAGAAGCCAAACTACATCCCCCCGGCACGGACGGTGGACTTAGACATTCTGCTGTTCGACGACGATATTGTGAACATTAGCAAGAACAACGAGGCGCCAGAAGATGCAGAGATCCTCGCTGTGGCAAGAGGGGATAGAAGCACGAAGCCGCGAGAAGAACGCGACCGCCACAACGTTTCACGCCTCGACCTGCAGATCCCACACCCGCGCATGCTGCTCCGGGATTTCGTCCTGGTCCCGCTGCAGGAGCTGCTGCGCGCCGACCGGCGAGAACACACGCAGCACCCCGTGACGAAGGAGGTTCTCTGCGCCCTCCCGATGCCCGACGGCGCGCGCGGCCCGTCGCGGTTCCTACCGGGGCTCGGCACGCTGGCCGGGGCGAACGAGGCGTGGTTGATGGGCATTTTGAACACGACGCCCGACAGCTTCAGCGACGGCGGACTGTACGTCGACGCTGCGGTAGCGTTGCAACGGGCGGAGGAAATGCGCGCGCAGGGCTGCCATATTGTCGACGTGGGCGGGGAGTCCAGTCGCCCCGGGGCGGAGCACGTGGCTCGCGAGGAGGAGCTCGAGCGCGTGGTGCCCGTCTACGAAAAGCTCGGGGAGAAAGGCATCCCGTTTTCCGCCGACACGCGGAAAGCGGCGGTGGCGCGGCGGGCGCTGCAGTGCGGAGCGGTCTGCGTGAACGACATCGAATTCGGAGGGTATAGTGGGAGAACATCTGTTTTCGCTGGCTCGGGTGGTGAAAATAAAGTAGACGAAATACATCAAAAGTTTCGAGGTCGTGCTGGTGGACAGGACAATTCTAGTAGAAGTGAAAAAAACGACATGTTTGCACTTTTGAGCGACGGCATTCGAAATGTCTCTGGGATACGGGGCGGATTGAGTAATAGGGGTGTTGTTCATCCGTCGTGTAGTGAGAGCCACACAGACGAGAAGGTGGACAGCACCAGGAGCAGCGGACTGACTGTTCCTGAGAGCGACGAGTTTTTCTACATCGGTATGCACATGCGGGGCGACTTCAAGAGCATGGATTTTTTGACCAACTATGGCGAGCAGGGGAAAGACATGGAAAAGAGCAGGAGTTGTGCTGCAAATGCAAAAATAGCGGATTCGAGCGGAGGCAACACTGCTACACCGAGACGGAATTACAGTTCCGACTTGGGAACAAGCAAGCACGTTGGCGACGTTAGCAGCGGCGGCCAAGAAGTCGCAAGGGGACGAGGTGGCGGTGCTTCACTATCGCTGGTCGTCGCGCACTTGAATGAGTTCTTCGAGGAACGGCTGCGGGTGTTATTTCGCAATTACGACGTGCCTCCGTGGAGGGTGGTGTGCGACCCAGGACTCGGGTTTGCGAAAACGCCGGAACAAAGTTTGGAGATCGTGCGCCACGCGCGCGAGCTGTGGCGTCCGGTGCAGTGCTTCGGACACAGTCGGAAACGCTTTGTCAGTTTTGCACAGGGTTCCGGCGCTCAATGGCACGCTTCGGGGAAGCAGACGCTGCCAGGAAACCTCGCACTGACCTGCGCGTTGGCGGGGAAAGTGGATTTTCAGTGCATGTTTCGAGTGCACGATGTGCAGGAAACGCAGCAGGCACTAGTCGCATTTGCGCACTCCATCAGTTCTGTGTAAAAGGCTATCTACAACTGTTTTGGCATTTTTAGCTGATATCGAAGGATAGTCACCACAGTACTCAAAACAAACAAGAGGTCGTGAAACGAATACACACAGACTCGAGGCCGTGGCCGCATTTAGTTGTATTCACGCAGGCAAAAGTGAAGTTGTTTATCGGAGGTTTGGCAAGACCGACAGTGTTCGAGCTGTTGTGCCATCGTGCGGGCTCTTTCGTCGTGCTGCTTAGGCTTTGTAGCTTTTGTCCGCAATCCATCGCGCCTGTTGGGTTACTAGATGAAGAAATTAGAAGTGGTGGCGCTTTCTTCGTACGCGATTCGCGATTCGACGAGCAGTTTCGCGAAGTCGCCGGGACCAACCTTGGGGGGCAACCTTGGGGGGCCACAACAAAGCCTCTGTGCCCCGTCGGTGCTGAACGCGAAGCGCGGCGTGAGCCTCAGAGCTCTTTTAAGAACCAGCGCGTCCTGGCATACGTGCCCGCCCCCGAGTTTCAGAGGGACTTTCTTCATAGCCTGCGCAAGTACGTACTTTGGACATGTGCATGTATGCTTTATTTTCACTGTTAAAATAAGCGAGCGTCCATGAATGCGACTAAGTCTAGTACCACTGTTAGTTTCTTCACGTTCGAAAGCTACACAGAGTTCCAGGCTTCGCCAGCTCATACGTAGCAGAAATCATGTTCGTTCCGAAGAGCCACCCCGTAGCGGTTTTCGGTTCTTGCGGGAGTCTTGGTCGCGCAACCGTCACGGATATCAAATGCAAAAATGTCTGGGTCTGGAAGAGTTGGAACTTGTCATGCGAATTCTGGAATAGGCAAAAATTTGTATTGCATAAGCACCAAAAGCTTCCCATTTCTTGCTACGCAAATAGGGAATTTTTCATGCGGGATAGACATCAGGAGGCCTGTGCAAAACCTATAATGCTTTCGCGTGCATTAGAGACCAGGTGCGTGATCCAAGAGATGCATGACAAACTCCTGCAATCTTCCAGACCCAGACATTTTTGCATTTGATAACGGAACTGCGCAGAAGAGGTTTTCCTCACCTGCTGGGAATCGATGTGGGGTCCGAAAACGCGGAGTGCACAGCCAATTTGCAGCTTTCATCCAGTGCTGCCGCCGATGGCCAAGTTTCATCTCTGCGGCTGCAACAGAGTTCCGTTCTCGACGCGGTGGCGAAAGTCGTAGCAGAAAGAGCCGCGCAATCCTCAGCTGCATCCGCCGCCACCCCCTCCAGCAGCTCCACTGCCACCACTCCCCAACTCTCCGCGGTGCTGTGCCTGGCCGGCGGCTGGGCCGGCGGAAACGCCGCGAGCGAGGATCTGTTGCCAAATGCCGAGGCGATGATAGCAAGTTCCCTGTACGCGTCGCTGATCAGCGTCAGCGTCGCCGCCCGGTTCAACACGCCGCTCGTGGTGCTGCCGGGCGCCGCACCGGTACTGGGAGCGCAGGCTTGTCCGCCCTTCATGCTGCCCTACGCCGTCGCCAAAGCGGGTGTACACCAGTTGCTCGCCTCCGCGAGCTCGGACCTGGCTACGGCGGGCCTGCCCGTGGAGACCAAGCTCATGGGCATCGCGCCGCGCACGTTGGACACCACGGTACAGCACAGAAGTTGATGCAGTGTCGCTTTTTACTCAAGACTATTCTTTTCTGGTGAAATCGAAGTGAAATCACATTGGCATAAACGAGTCGAAGAAGCTTTAGTTACACTGCGGATCGTCGTCAGTACTTTCCACTACTTACGAACTTCGCCAAAAAAGAAAGATAATCAAACCCTAAAGGTAAATCGGCAGAACATGCCTGACGCGGATTTTTCATGTTGGACGCCTCTGCCGGAGCTAGCGAGGCAGCTTGCGAACTGGGTAGAGGAGCCGAGCAAAGTTGTCGCCGGTAAAATGTACGAAGTAGTCACGGAAAGCGGGAAAACGGAGTACCGCTAGAAGTCTGGAGATGGTGCGAAGAGGGAGGAATCTTGTATACCTTTTCGTATCCGTCCTGTGTACCAATATACAAACTTTAAACACTTGCTCAACAGTCTGCCAACCCGTTTCCGAAAAAGAGGCAGATCGTTTTGTTCGCACAAACACGAACTCCGGTTGTAGAATTGAGATCGTGCCAGCACCACATGCACTGGTGCTGCAAAATAACTTGAAGAAGGGAAATATGGTAGAAGATTTCCTCGGCAGCGGCTTTGTTGTAGAGGCATTCATTGCAGCAGATGCAGATGAGTGAAACGCTCTGAGTCTGCTTTTTGTCTTTGTGCCGCGTAAAGACGCAATGTAGAAGACGCTTCGCTGGTGTTCCTCGATCGCATTGGCAGCGATGTTTTTGGTCTGGATTTCAGACGAAATGACGTATCTTTTGGTTGCTGTTCACAGGAGTGAACAAGAAAGAGGACCACGAGAGAGAAAGTACATACATGGTTGTTCACTTTTCCTTCGTTCCTTTTGCCGAGCGAAATGTGCAATTGTCTACTCTGCGTTTCGCCTGACAAGTTGACCGCCCGACGGTGCTCTCTACGCTTCGTCCAGGAAATGAGAAATGAGATTCGCCTATTGAAACAGCAAAAACGTCCTTCCACCTCGCCGATTCGATTTCATTTTGCTGCTTCGTAAAAATCTTCCACAAGCTGCTGGTCGTGGAGTTTTTGCACTTATTATCGAAAACAAGTGTGCTGGCGCAGTCCAGAGCAAGGAGGGAGAGGTTTTTCTCTACCAGTTTGCAGTTCAACAGTGCATCTGAAACAAGTGATGCAACTCCACGACAGTAAACAAGCGAACAAGCATCTTTTATGTCCTAATCGGAAAGCAGTTTAGTCCATCATGAATTAAAGTTAAAGTACTAGGTTGGCAACAACATTTTGAGAACATCATTTCCAGAGGAAATTCTAGGAAATAGCTGCGAGGAGATCACACTTCAGAAGATGGGGAGCTCGATCTACTGTTGTTGTAGGCCGTCGGTAGAGCCAGATCATGAAGTGGAAGTCATCCAAGAGCCGATAAAGCCGATAACTTTGGGTGGGACACGAAAGGGTTGCGTCCCTGACCCCCATGTCGAGGTTAATTGGAGAGGGATGTCTGGTTGGGTTGACCGGATGCGCGACTATCGCAAGGAAAAAATCTCCGAGCAGACGGCCCCCGGGGAACCGTGGCCGTGGTCGTCTTGCGGCTGGTATACCGATTATTCTTCCACTTCGTCTTCCCCTTCCGAGTCCATCGTTGACAACAAACCGACTGAAGAACAACAACAAAACAACTGGAAATTGTTTCTGCAGAGCGTCCCGGGCTATGGATTGCAAAAATAAATGCCTGGGTCTGGAAGGTTGCAACTTGTAATGCTAATTCTGGATCGTGCAAAAATCTGTGTCGCATGAATGCCAAAAGCTGTCCACTTTTAACCAAGTAGAGAGGAAGTTTCTCATGCAGGATAGGCATGATACGGATCTCACAGAATCTGTCATGCTAGGTCCTGCATTCCAGACGACATGGATCATGGAAAATCTGCACGACAAGCCTGGGAATCTTCTAGACCCAGACATTTTTGCATTTGATAGGGGCCTGGACAAAGCAATAAACGATGACATTTTGGTTGAGGCGCAGATGCTGAACAAGCAGAACGAGTACAACCTCGGTCAGAGGCAGAAGAAAGTGATCTGGGGATATGTGGAGCGGAGGATCTTGGAGCAAAAGCTGACGAAAATGTCGGGCAAGATTCTGGACACTCATCCGGGCTGGACAACGAAGTGGAACTTCGACGATGAAGACATCAGCGGCAATAAAGATAGAAAGAAGGAACGGGATACCGCTTTTGCCGAGGTCGAGGAAGCCTCGGGCCTCCTCCCAGGAACTCTGCAGGAAATCAAACAGTCTTTCGAGAACAAGAGCAAGCACAACCAGTATCAGTTGCAGTTTGAAATAAGGCAGACGGAACCGAAAAGATGTGCATTAGTGCTGCGCACTGCGACTTATAAGTATGAATTGTCTGGGGCCTTCGATAAAAAGGTGATTACGGTCGAAGGAGGTGTTGACTACAAGGAAGATGCTTCTGGAGGTGGATGGGATTCGGATTCGCCACCACGACGTTCTGCGGCTTCGTCAGCGCTGGAGATTCCAGCAGCAGCGTCCTTCTCCACCGGCTCTTCGAACAATTTCCAATCCTACGAGAGCATCATCGAGCAGCAGTTTTTTAACAAATTCAACGACATCTCCCCCAACATCCCCCCCCCCATCATGTCCAACACCGCGCTACTGATTACATTCTGCCGGGCCTGTCGTGTCTCGGGCTTGTTTTGCTGGTGATTCTGTTCTACCATTACTGGCGTTCCTGCTGCAACTGCGCCAAGCGGTGCCCGAAGTTTTGTTGTTCTTGCAACCCGAAGATCAAGGGCGGGAAAAAGTCTTCGGGTAAGCGCACCAAGAAACGGTCGGAGGACGCGGAGATCAAGGGGAAGCTTGGAGGAACTTCGGAAGGAGGGAAGAAAGGACTTTGCTCGGGGGAAAGTAGTGGGATTTATTGCGACCGTAGTTTGTCGAACATCAACAACGGAAGCACGGTGTCGGAAGGAGGAGGCGCAACGGCCTCGCTATTTGACGACGGAGAGGAGGACGGTGAACAAACGTACCCGAAGGACACGGCTTTGCAGTTCAACTCGGACGCGGAGTCCTCATCTGATTCGTCGTCTGATTCGGACGGAGATGAAACCGAATTGCAAGACGTGCTCGAGGGCGAGGGAACGGGTGGCGCGGCTGGTAGGAGCATGACGTTTGGCGAGGGGGCGGATTTTGAAGCGGAGCAAGAGCGCATCACGTCCTCGTCCTTCGCGTGCTCGCACTACGGCAGCGGGAACACGAGCGGTTCCGTGTTACCCTAAAACACGGGCCGACGAGTACAACTGAAGAGTAAATCGGAGAACAACTTCTAACGAATTTTTCAAAGAACGAAACTGTACCTACACCGGAAGGCGATTTAAAAGAAGATCTAGACGAGCATACGGAAAGAAGTACGGCTGTAAAAGTGTAATAATAATGAGTAACAGAACGAAGAAAAACAGAATCAGATCGGAACAACGGAACATAGCACGGGTTTTCCTTTACGTCCCAGACAAGCAGTGTTTTGAAGAGTCGACTACTCACCAATGCGATTGCAGACGGATGCGGCGCCGCAAATTCTTTGATCGATGCTGACAGTGGGTGTTGCTGACGTGAAAGGGCGTCGGAACACGTATTTTTTTTTGTTTTGGTGGTTCTTTGCGGTGTGCTCCGTGCATACGCAGATGTCGAAGTCGACTTTTAGGAAAGTTAAATTGATTGTGAAAACAACTCTATTTCATGCCAACAGTAGCACTAAACACAAACAGGTCTACTATTCCCTCTCATATTTCTTCGTCGAGTCGGCGGACTGTTTGCGGTGGCGCGTTTCGTACATCCTATGTAAAAGCGTCCCCACACCAGAGTTGTAATGCAGATTTGCAAAGACAGGAAGACTTGTAATGCGCATCCCCATGAGAGCCATTTCCAATCGTGTTTAGGAATTTGTGATGCTCTGAACAGGATGAGCAGATGAATCTGTGATGCGGCTGCACTTGCTAACCTGCCCTACACTTCGGAGTGCAACTTGTCATGCGTGACTCACAAAACTCCCAGGTTTGTGTTGCAAAAGCCCCATCCTGACTCTGGTGTGGGGATGTTTTTACTTAGGATATCGTAACCATGTACTCTATCGCGCTGCTTCGAAGAAGATCAAGACGAGCCGCATTTTACGCAAAACGATTTGGAAGGAGAGCAGCAATATTTAACTGAGCTAGGAGAAGGTATAAAAATTTTCTATAGTTTTCGTTTTGTTGCAGCATATGTTATCATGTCCGTGCGGTTCATCTGCTATGGGAAACAATGTCTCGATCCGCGGCCGCGACATAATTTTGCAGTTACGGCACACACACAACAAGACGAAAATCTAGTAGAAGTCAAAAAATTCACAAAACAGATGTGCTGTTATTTTTCCGGTTCGTCCATCCTCGGATACTACGAGTACGACCTACCCGAGCCTACCCTGAAGGAACTATCTACTGACCCAGTTTAAACAACTTGAACTTTTGTGAAAAGCCCATTTCGCACATCTGTTGCTCTACATGCGCCTGCGGTTTACTTCTAAACCGAGCTTCGAGAAAAACCGCGCGCACCTCCGCCACATTGCCTCTGAGTCAACTTCAACGCTGAGGAGGTATCTTTCTAGCGTAGATAAGCATGACGTTGTATTGGTCGGGAATGAAGATGTGCGATAGTACGCTCTGAATGTTTCAACTCCATGACAAATAGTACTGCAAAAACCAAAAACACAGATCCGGTTCGCCATTGTTTTCCAACGACGAGAGGTTTCGGAGCATTCGCGAATAAAGGTTTGATTTTAAGCGATAAGGAGGACTCGGATTGGGGCTGCCATGTTGAAGAGCAAGATGACCTTAGGTATTCTTTATTTCGTTTTGTTTAGTGAAGAGGAAGTTTATGACGTGTTCGATTCGGGTACATTATTTTTGGAGACCGGTACCCCCGCCTCCCGCCCTCTCGCCCGCTGCGTATTTCGCTTACAGGAAGCCCCCGCCCTCCGCCAGCCGCCTCCGCAGGGGGCCCCCGCTCCCTACCCGGGCCGCCCGCCTGGTGAAACAGGGGGCCCCCGCCCCCCGCTCTCGCGCCCGCTGGGCATCCCGGCTCCGCAGGGGGCCCCCGCCCTTCCGCCCCCGCAGGGGGGCCCCGCTCCTCTTCCGGGCATCCAGCCGGAGATCACAGGGGGCCCCCGTCCTTCCACCTCCGCAGGAGGGCCCCGCTCCTCTCCCGGGCGGGCCGCCCGCCACCGCAGGGGGCCCCCGCTCCTCTCCCGGGCCGCCGGCCGGAGGTCACACACAGGGGACCCCCGTCCTTCGCCGCGGTAAGTCTCTCCCGCCCGCAGGGGGCCCCCAGCCTCCACCTTTGGTGTCCAGAGGGGCCCCCCGCCTTTCTCTCCCGCGCGCAGGGGGCCCGCGCCCCTGACTCCTGGTCTTCGAGGGGGCCCCCCGCCTTCCTTTCCCATTCGCAAGGGCTCCTGTCAAGTACATCGCTCCGCGCCCGCATGCAACCGGGGAACGCAGCGGGGGCCCGCCCCGCATTCACCCCCGCTTCCGCAGGCAGGGAGCTCGCGGGCGCTGGCGCCCTGCCCTCCCAAGTGGCAACACATTCATGGGCCCTCGGCGGCTGAAGTAAACCAGTAGCGCCGCCTAGGCCTCTGCGCGGGGCCAACCATAAATACGCGGCTGGAGCAACCAGCAGCGCCGCCTAGTAGGCCTCCGCGCGGGGTCTACCGCAAATACGCGGCTGTACGTAGCAGGGCAGACGTACGCAAAGGCCCGCGAATAACGCCTGAACACACGGCGACGGTGGGCACAGAGTTGGACAGGCTGCCTGCGGCCGCCGACGTGGAAATGCTGCCGGCGCGTGCCGAGGTGATCGGCAGGGGCGGCCTGCGCGAGCGGGGGGCCTCTGCAAGAATTAGGGGAAGCAGCCCTGTTGGGCTGCCACACACTGGGGTCCATGTTGGTTAGACAGACCGCGTGACTTTTGTGTTAGTTGGTTGGTTGTCAATTCGTATTGACAACCAACCAGAACTCAAGCGTAAGGCGAATGCACAAGCAAGGGCCTGTACCTGAGAGGCACTCCGCGCGACAGGCAAAGCCCAGCAGTGTGGTGGGGAATACTGCCAACATGCGCCGGCGCAAGCACTGCGCGCGCGCGGGAAAATATTGCCCCCAAGCGCGGGCGCCCACATGTGCCAGGGCACGCAGTGCGCCGAGCAATCGAAGCCGAGCTGTTAGGGTGTGCGGAGTCTGACCCGCGCCGGTAAGGGCTACCACGGAAAAAGTAGACACGCGCCCGGGTGCGCCACGGAAATACTGCCCAAATGCGCCGCGGTGCGGTTTAGCGCGATGCCAACCGCAAGCGTGGCGCGAAGCGTTGCTTGCAAGAGGAGACGCTCCGTGAAACAGGGGCCACACCGTCGCGACTCTCAAACGCGACGGCCGCGACAAACCACGGAAACCAACGAACTCCGGACGCCGGCGCTATAGATACTATTGGGGTCATTCGAGATAAAGTCGCAGCGCTTGTTCCGATTTGTGTCACGGCGAGGCACATCGTGAAAAAATGACCCTGCCGCCGTGATTCGGCTGCGCGGCTTTCGCGAAGTATCGCGGAAAAGCAGGACAAACCAACTCCGAAAAAAAGGCCCGTAGCATCGCGATTCGCGACGCAAGTTGTCTGCTTTTTCACGATTTTTTTCACGGTGAAAATCCTCGTGAAAAAGAGACCATACCGTCGTGATTAGTAGTCAAGACAATGGATTTTTTCACGATTTTCACCAGTTTCACGAGAACTTCCGGGATCCCAGAAATCCCGGGATTCCGGAAAGACGTGAGTAAAAGACAAAAGCAAAAACCAGAAGACTTTGAAGGGCCAACCCGCATGGTATGGCGCGCGTAGGCTACTGGAATCCTTATATTTTCGCAGTGTAAAAAAAGCCGCTCCACGAGGGCACCACGCCCGGGTATATACGCAAGGTCTGACCCCAATCACGACGCTAGTGCGAATAATTCTAGGCCTCAGCGCGTACCGTTCTGGATTTTTGACAAGGTGTATTAAACCCAGGGAGCACGGACGACAATACTTACCAACACTTCAAACAGGCCTCGTCTTCGCTTCCTCTGCCTTGCATCTGCCGATAGAAGACATCAAGCCTGTGGTCCTCATAGCAACTGGAACCGTGGAACCGTCCACATTTGGGATGAAGCTATGAGGTATGACTGGACTTTCATCTTGGGCAACTATGCGGTTTCCTATCGTGCTAAATTGAAACTGCTGTGGTGGAGGTTTTTGTTTTCCCCGTTCCAAATCCGCAAAAAAAAAAAAAAACAGACCGCCACGCTTTGTCCGAAGCACATTCTTCAAAGAAAGAACCAGAAAGGTTCTGGAAGTGAAGGTTGCTGCGCGCGAGTCTTCTTGCAGCCTCGCGAGGATTGACGAAGGTGTTGCCGCGAGGGAGGAGCGTTCGTTGTGTGGGTTTCACAAAAACAAAAATCTAATGATTGTTTCGAATAAAGCTGTATACATTGTTTCGAACTCCATTTGTTTCGAACTCCGATTTGCAAAATATGACCTCAAAAATTCGAAGAATGAAGTAAACCCGTTTCAATCATGTTACCATTTTCTGTAGCAATGCTGACGTAACAAGCAAATACAAATAGCTCCTACTCACCTACGGGAAAATTATTGAATCAATGTAAATATTCCAGGTGGAACGTATTGCGATTGTAAATTACCCTCAGGCTCCTACTCTTGGGTGTGCCGCTAAGTAAACTAAATTCAATCATTATTACCCGAAAGTAAATTGAAATTCAAATTACCAAGAATACGGACAAGAATTGGATGTAACAACAAAAGCGAAAACTCACGAGAATCCCTCGATTGTATGATATTGGTGGATTTAAAGGCGAAGGCGCAGGGACAAGTGGTGAAAAAGCCAATGAATGCGGTAACGACAAAAAAAAGTGAAGGTGATTTAGCTCCGTAGAGTGCGGTCACTTATCCTTGTCGCTTTGAGTAGACGCCGGCTCCCTCGCTGCTTCTCTGGCGCTGTGGCCGTGTTTTCAGTTATTTGGAATTCCACTGGGGACGACGAGAAAGATATCACGGCGATCCTGTAAGAAAGGTTGAAAAAAACGATGATCACGAGATTATCGGTCACTTACTTTCCCTACTTCCTTACGCCAATTAAAGCAATATGGGCAACTGTCTAATCTGCGTTTCGCCCGACAAACTCACCGCCGTCGAGCGGTGCGGGAAGTACGAGGGCATCCGACAGCCCGGTTTGCACGTGCTCGGGGCGGATGTGTTTGGGTGTTGCATCCAGACCCGGTCGGTCTCCACGCGAATCCAGCAGAACCAGGTGACCTGCAGCACGAAGACGAAAGACGACGTGTTTGTGGAGTTTGTGATCGCGGTGCAGCAGGAGGTGATCCGAAGCAAGTATCAACTGCAAATTTATCTGTGTGGTCTTGAAGTAAGATGATATGCTTGGCTGACAAGGTTTGTTATGCTTGGCTGACGTGCCTCTAAGCTCTCTCATGCTCGGCGGTGCATGGCTCTCTTTTCTTATCATGCAAAAAGAACGCAGTTTGTGTTTTTCGTGCCGGTCACGCGGTGGATACCATATCTCCAGGAGAACTTCTCATGCTTGACTGCGTACTGAAGTGTGCGCGTTGTTCAGAAATGAGCATGACAAGTTTCAGACCCAGACATGTTTGCCACTTGATGGTAAGGCGGAGGACGCGATCTACCGGCTGTCCAACCCCCACGTGCAGATTGACAGCTTTGTCACGAACGTGATCCTATCAAATGGAGAAATGTCTGGGTCTGGAAGAATGCAAGTTTGTCATGCTAGTCTGGCATGACTCGAGAATCTGTGTTGCATAGGCAAGAAAGAGCCCTCCTATCTGTCATGCGAAAAGGCAGTTTATCATGCGGAGTACGTAAGACATGGCAGCCACAAAATTTGTCATGCATAGCTGCGTATTGTGGCGCGCCTATCATTCACTTTTAGCATTACAAGTTTCCAGACCCAGACATATTTGCAATCCATACATCCGGTCCTGCGTCCCGAAAATGACGTTGGATGAAGTTTTTGCCGCGAAGGACGAACTGGCCGTGCAGGTGCAGCAGGACTTGGAGTCGAAAATGACCGAGTTCGGGTTTCAGATCCACTCCGCTCTCGTGGTCGACGTGAATCCAGACGGAAAGGTGAAGGACGCCATGAACCAAATCAACGCGAATAAGCGGCTCAGGCTCGCGGCCGCGGACAAGGCAGAGGCGGATAAGATCATACAAGTATTGATTAGAAGTACGTGGTTTTCATCTGTTTTGCCTTCGTTTAAAAAAGAGAAGATGGAAAAGTGACGCAACATGGTCCTTGTTATAAATAACAATGTCGTCGTCCTAGTCCTTCATTCTGGTACTAGCTGTGCCTCCCCGACGTGTTGTATCACCCCCAGGTGAAAGCCGCGGAAGCGGAGGCGGAGTCCAAGTTTTTGCAGGGGCAGGGTATAGCCAAGCAGCGGGCCGCCATCGTGGAGGGGCTGAAAGCATCTCTGCTGCTTATCCCGTGTAAAAACGGTCCCACCCCAGAGTTGTCATGCAGATTTGCAATGACAAGCGCAGCGCCATGACAGGCATTTCCAATCGTGTTTTGGAATTTGTAATGCTGTAAAACAAGACAATTGGATTTGTAATGCGGCTGTCCTTGGTAACCTGCACTACACTACGCGCTGCAACTTGTCATGCGTGACTAACAAAGCTTCTAGGTTTGTGTTGCAAAATCTCCATCTTCTTGACTCTGGGGCGGGGACGTTTTTACTCAGGACACTGCTTCAGGACGGCCACGCGAGTCCGGAGAAAGTCACCGAGCTCCTGCTGCTCACCCAGTTTTATCAAATGCAAATATATCTGGGTCTGGAAAGTTGTGGTGCAAGTCACTGAATGATAAACGCACTGTAAGGCGCCACCAAGCATCACAACTTTGTTCATGGTTCTGTGTTGGCATTATATTTCGCATGAGAACAAACTGCGGGCTGCCACGCAATACAGATTCCAGAGTCATGCCAGACTAGCATGACAAATCTGGCAATCTCCCTGGCCCAGACATAATTGCAGTGGATAAGTTTTTCGACACGCTCGAAAAGATGGCCCAGGGGACCGCAACGACGATTTTCATGCCCCACGGGCCCGCGGGGATGACCAGCATCGCTGACCAAATCCGCAACGGCGTCATGGAAGGCAACGCCGGCAGTGGAGGCGGCCCGCTCGGCGCGCCAAGGCAAGTCAGAATTTAAATACAAGCGTGTAAGTTTTTGGAGGTTTCCGAGAAAAAAACCTTGTCACTTCACACTGTGTGACACACAGTTTTTCAAAGACGCTGTCCTAGATTGATTGTGTCACGATCATCCCTGTTATACCAGGTCCGTGTAATTATATCATGGCTCTACCTCTAGCCGAGGTTCTTGTGGCCGCTGCACCGGTCTGGTTTTCGTCAAAATTTTTAATAGGGTAAAAAATCTAAATCCCAGTCATCTGTCCTCCGTACTGGAAGCGAACGAGAGCAAGGTCTTTCAAGATGTTGAGCGCAAAAAGTAGAATTCCGCGGCTGCAGTGTAAGTAGTAGCTTCGCCGAATTCGAGCGATATGAGAGACCGGATACTTTGTGTTACTGTGCGGCCAGTCAGCGTCACTCCAAACTCCTATATCCTCTCTTCATTGGCGGGATTGAAGTGGAAGCACATCTTCCCGGGACGTAAATTTTTGAATATGCTACACCATTCAATTGTCTTTCAATTCGATTCCAAAAATGCAAATTGTCCTCCAGATGGACCATTTTTCTAAGCAGGTGATGAGCACAGCGAGTACTCGTTTTCTTTTTTCTCCAGGATGAGCCTCCCGCGCTCCTTATCCTGAGTAAAAACGTCCCCACACCAGAGTTGTAATGCAGATTTGCAAAGACAGGAAGACTTGTAATGCGCATCCCCATGAGAGCCATTTCCAATTGTGTTTTGGAATTTGTGATGCTGTGAACAGGATGAGCAGACGAATCTGTGACGCGGCTGCACTTGCTAACCTGCACTACACTGCAGAGTGCAATCTGTCATGCGTGGCTCACAAAACTCCTAGGTTTGTGTTGCAAAATCCCCATCCTGACTCTGGTGTGGGTACGTTTTTACTCAGGATACTCCTCCTCCGCTTCCGCTGACCATGGTCCACTTGGATTACCGGGCTGCGACGGTGAGCCGCGTTGTCGCGACGGCGGGGAGCATCGCGAACCTGCGGGTGCCGGTCTGTATCCAGTGCAAATATGTCTGGGTCTGGAAGGACGCAACTCGTGCTGCGCATTTCGGATCAGACGAAAATCTGTCATGCATGGACAGTAAAAGTAGCGTGCTCGTCGTCAGGAAAATCCGGGATTTCTCACGCGAGATACGAACTGCTTGAAAACCTCCCGAAAACCTGTGATGCGACGGCTTGCGTGCCGGAGCTTCCTTCTGGGTCATGCAAAAACATTATGACAAGGTCCGCGCTCATCCAGACCAAGACATATTTGCAATGCATAGTCTGTCCCGCGGAGTGGGGCGGGGGGTTCTGCGGGGACGAGTTCCTGCTGGGGAATTCCACAGCCCCCAGTTATCAAAGTGAAAAAAACATCCCTCCCATATCGAAACGAAGTTTCTGATGCTGGATTTGCACACACAAATCAGATTTGTCTTGCTGGAGAGGTGGACTGCAGACCCATAGCAAGCCTGAGCGGAGCGGCTGTGGCATAGGTGCTTAGCATGAAGAACGTCCGCACTGTACGCCCAACAGCATGACAAAACGCCTGCAAAATGCGGCGGAGACTGTGGAGTTGCCTTCTTGCAAGACAGACGCGATTTGTGGTCACAAATCAGCAACGCAAATTTTCGAAGACGTGACGCGCAATATGGGGAGGGGGGATTTTTCCTTGTGATGCCAGCTCCGCGAACACCATTCCCTCCTGCGACGAAGAGTGCCGAACCGGGGACTACGCCCCGGACTGTTATCAAATGCGAATATCCCTGGATGTCTGGAAACTTGCGATGCTGGGTGGCGTATCATGAGGAGCGAGGCCACAAGTGCTGGCTCAGCATGACAAGTTTCGGAGCTTCTAGTTGTTGCCTATTCTGCATGACAAACTGCGTTTCTGCATGACAGAAAAGTGGGGCTCTTGGGTAATGTGCATGACAAATTTAAGAGCCATGTGAGAAAAGCATGACAAACTTGCATTCTTCTAGACCCAGACATTTCTGCTCTTCCCCGTGCTGTTCCAGAAAGTTCAAGTCGTTCTCTTCCCCGTGCTGTACCAAGGTCTTGTTTCCAGACAAAACACCAGACATTTCTGCGGTTGATAACTGTACGCACTTTACCATTGAGAGCATCGACGGCAGCTCTAACCGCACCTGCAGTTTTTTCAGATCCGGCTGCACGCAACCCCTGTCCAATGTCCCCAAGGACTTGAAGACCACATTCGCTTTGGAAAGGAATGTATCACATGCAAAAATGTCTGGGTCTGGAAGAATGCAATTTGTCATGCAGTTTTTGGAGTCTAAAAAAATTTGTGTTGCATGACCAGCAAGAGGGGTGCAATTTGTGCTGCACGGACAGGGCATTTCTCATGCGGAAGGTGCATCAGGAAGCCCTCTAAAAGTCTGCGATGCTAGCTCATGCATTACAGGCGTCATGGGTCATGAGAAATACGCATGACAAATCTTGCATTCTTCCAGACCGAGACACTTTTACATACGATAGGGTCTCAACGTCTGCAAGTCCGCGTTCAACATTCCTCGGATCAAGGAATGCCGGGTGGCGATCGACGGCGGCTGCGTACCGGTATCAAATGCAAATATGTTTGAGTCTGGAATAAATTTGTGATGCTAAAATGTGCATAAGGAATAAAGCACCTCCCTATGCAAGAAAGCATGTGACAGTGACAAGTTTGCAGAAAACTTTCTCATTCGCAAATCGGATGGAAAACTGCGTTTTTTTTTGCCTGCGACTTTTGTTCCTAATTTCCAGACATAGCCATATCTGCAATGCATAGCCGGCTTCCGTCAACAAGACCGAGGAGCAAATGACGATCGCCAAGTATTTCGACCGGGCTTACTCCCTTATCAAATGCAAATATGTATGGGCCTGGAAGGTTGTAACTTGTGATGCTGCCTGTGGATTCTACAAAAATCTGTATTGCATAAGCAGCAGCAGGAGTCCAGTTTTTGCTACGCGGACGGGGAATTTCTCATACGGTATAGGCATGAGGAAGCCCTTGCAAAATCTGTAAGGCTAGAGCATACATCACAGACATAATGGGTCTTCCAAAAGTTGCATGACAAACTCCTACACTCATCCAGACCCAGACATTTGTGCATTTGATATCCCTAGAAGAGTGTCGGTTTCTGTGCAGCGTGACGGACAACTGCGACAGTTTCTTCCTCACCAAAGCTACCGGCGCTTGCGAGCTGAAATACGCGGGCTGCGAGGTGGACTTGGACCTCACCGGGGAAATGGAGGGCTACTACCTCGACCAGTGCACGTATCCAGGAAAAAAAGTGTGTAAGTCGTGTGATTCTTTGATGCAGAAAATGCAAAACAGGATCTATACACTTGTCATGCTGGTGACCAGACATGATACCCTGTCTTCGGACGTTTTTTCTTGCACTAGCTGTGCATGACAGGATTTCTCTGGTGCCATGCAAAACAGGGTTGTCATGCTGACACCAAGAGAAATCTACACTAACACAGTTTTTTTACTTGCACAGCACGATCCGGGGCGAGGTCTGTCCCGCAAAGTTCGTCGGGAACTGCGCGTCCAGTGGGGCGCAAGTCATCCCGGAAGAGGACCTGTTTAAGCAGACGGGCCAGGTGAACCCCCTGGACACGCGAATCCAGCGCCCGGTCAGGTTGACGGATCTGAAGAACTACTGTCGCGGCCGCGGGTTTGCGACGGGGGACGAGGAAAAGCGTATGTGAGAAGAAGACTGTGTATATAAAAGTGTAAGAACTTTGTGTTGCAGATGGTGCGTGATAGAGACTGGCATAGGCGTTTGTTTCACGCACTATCTCCGCGTGACAAATTTGTGATTCTGATAAAGGAGTTACACTAAAAACACAGTGTTCTTTATTTTCCTGCATAAGACGGTGCCAGGGCTTTGCGCGGAGCTCGGAAACGGGGGAGTTGACGTATTACCAGGGGAAGAGCAACTGCGTCGTGGAGGACCCGCCGTCGACCAAGAGTTTTCTCTTTTTCGTATCCCGTGTAAAAACGTCCCCACCCCAGAGTTGTCATGCAGATCTGCAAACACGAGAGCGCTTGTAATGCGCATTCCCATAATAGGCATTTCCGATCGTGTTTTGGAACTTGTAATGCTGTGAGCAGGATGAGCAGATGGATTTGTAACGCGAGTTCCCGTGTTAAACTGAACTATAATACAGCCTGCAATTTGTCATGCGTGACTGCCAAAACTTCGAGGTTTGTGTTGCAAAATCCCCATCTTGACTCTGGGGTGGGGACGTTTTTACTCAGGATATTTCGACTTGGACACGATGGACCAGAAGTGCAAGCGCTTCGTGCCCCGCGTGGGCCCGGCGTCGTGCCCGCGGACGTGGAGCCGTGGTTTCTGCGGCAACGCCGCGGACAAGCAGATCGCGACTGGGGCGGTTTACAACGACAGGATTTACTCCGTGCAAGAGTGCCGGTACTTGTGCTCCGAGACCGAAGCCTGCGGCGGGTTTTTCTTGCAGCACAAAAAGGCGGCCTGCTGGCTGTTCCAGGAGGGCTGCGAGCCGAGCGGGAACGTGACGGACTTCGACTATTACGCCATGAGCTCCTGCAAGCCTTCCACCGACGGGCTTTCCGGGGGGCACGGATCGAAAATCGACGAGAAGTTCCTGACGGTCGCGCAGAGCGGGCCGGAGGCGAGCGTGGACCCGCCGCCGCCGACCACCGGGGCGGTCAACGTGCTCCTCCGGCCGGAGAACGACTTCAGCAGCTACGGTTGGGTCACGCTGGCGAACGTGGGGTATTGCACGAAGACCGGCCCGGCGACGGCGCAAGCGAGTCACAGCTACTGGCGGGTGGATTTGGACACGAAAAAGTACATCGCGGGCTTCTCAATCTTCGCGAACGGGGACCTGACCGCCGAGTGCCGCACGGGGGTGCAAAACGCCCGGATCAGTTACTACAAGGAAAACTACGAAACGGACGTCAACAGCACCACCTCCTCCGCTGTTTCTTCTTTCCTCAGTCGCACGCAGACTCCGGGGCTGGTGTCCGCGCGCGGCGCCTGGATCGCGGTCAACCAGCACATTGACTCCGTGCAACTGCAGCAATTTGGGGCGGGGAACGCGAAGAAGGAGATGTGCTTCTGCGGCCTGTGGCTGTACGAGGCGCCGCCGCCGGTTTTGGGGCAGTACTACGTATCGTCAGAAAAAACTGTTTCACTGTAAGGATTTTGCAAGTTTTGCATTACAAGTTCGCTACACATTACAAAGAAAACTTGCCATGCGAGGTTCCTAAGGGAGAACACCGCTAAAAGTCACTTGTCTTGCATGTATAGCAAGACAAACACTTCAGTGATGCATTTTCCGCATTACAGATTTACAGTGAAACAGTTTTTTCTTGCGATACTGCGTGGCCGACCCGCTGCAGTCGTGCGACGAGAAGTGCGCGGAGCTGGGGCTGCCCTGCAACTATGCATTGCAAATATGTTGTCTGGGTCTGGAGGGATGCAGCCTGTGATGCTGAATGTGAATTCTACAATGAATCTGTATTGCATGAACAGCAAAAAAACAGTTCTGATGCGGTATAGGCTTCAGGAAGCCCTCACAAAATCTGTGATGCTAGGGCATGCATCACAGACATCAGGAGTCATGCAAAATGTGCATGGCAAACCTTGCTTCCTTCCAGACCCAGACATATTTCTTGCATTTGATAGCAACAGCGAGGAAACGAGCGAAACGACTTTGGACACGGCCCGGGTGGCCGAGAAGTTCGCCACGCTGGGCTTGACGTGCGACAAGAGCACAACTCCCCCTCCCCCTCATTTGTGTAGCATGAACGGCAATACAAGCGCCAGCCAGAATGCAGGTTTTGCATGACAGAGTTGCACAAGATTGTAGTGCTATTTGGGCTGCCAGAACTTGTCATCATGCGAACAGTGCTAGGAGGCACGGCCTGGATTGGGCATTTTGCATGACAAATGAGGGGGAGGGGGAGTCGTGCACATTCATATGACGTGCGACAAGAGCACAGAGGAGGTCGGGGTGGAGGACAGTTTCTTCTCGCCTGTCGTCGAGGAACAAACCCAGGGGGCGGCGACTACCAGCTGGAAGTGCTTGCGGTATAACAAGCAAATGTACGACCACGGGCTGAAGTCCCAGTGCAGCGCGCGTCCGACTTTGGAATCCCAGCGGCGGGTGTGCTTCTGCGGGGGAAGGAAACAGCTATGCACTGCAAAAATGTCTGGGTCTGGAATAATACAAACTTGTGATGCGCATTCCAGAACACAGAAGGATCTCTTATGCATAGGTAGCAAAAACTGCCCACTTTCTGTCACCAAAATGGGGGATTTGTCATGCGGATTCGGCATTGCGGAAGCTTCTCGAAACCTGTGACGCTAGAGCTTCCATGCCAGGCCTTCTGTGTCATGCAAAAACAGCAGGACTCTTCCAGACCCAGACATATTTGCATTTGATAACAGCGGAAGTTCGAGAATTCCGCCGACCCGGACCTGCCGTTGAATTTCATCGAAACCAAAAACAACGCGTGGAACGCGACGCAGTTCGACGGCAGCGGGGCGCCCGGCTGCAGCGGCATAGGCGGATTCAAGTATTTGTGCGGGGCGGGCAATGTTTTTAACCGCCCTTTTGATAACCGAAAGGGATCCAAGATCTTCAAGTACGACTACATTCCCACCACGGACCGATTTTGCATGCACACGGGCGACTCCAACAGCTCGCTTCTGCTGCCGTTTTGGCGCGCCGAGTTGTCGGCGTTCTCAGACCAAGTGCAGAGCCAGTTTCCGATGGGGAATAACACGAACACTAACAGCAGTACTAGCGGTAATAATGCCTTCGCAGCTACTTCTTCCAACACAAGCAACAGCAGCGGCTCTGGTACTAGCGGCAGTGCAGCAACCTTCTTGCGGAAAGTGGCGGACACGTTTTTGGGAAACACAGTCACAGAAGATGAAGACGAAGAAAAAGGAGATAGTACAGCAGCAGATGATGAGGACCGTAGTATGCTTTTGGAAAGAAACGAGCAAACGCCGGTGGGAATCGACATCTACGAGATGTTCGGACGGTACGTTTATGCCTTGCAAAAGTATCATACTAGCAGTAAGATTGCAAGACAGGTTGGCAGCTCAGCATGACAAGTAGAAACAAATGGAGTTTGTCATGCTGATTTAGATTAGAAAAGAACTTTGTCATGCGTGACTGCGATTACTTTTACTACGATACTTTTGCAAAGGATAACGCTGAAGGCTTCGAAATTTTCTCCGCGGACATCGAGGGCGACACAGCGTTTGGAAAATATCCAAGAAAAAAACTGTGTAAGTTGTGTATGGTTTGTGCGGCGGACGACGCAAGACATTCACACTTGTCATGCTGGATCTGCATCACGGGCTAGTTTCGTGCGACGTGTTTTTAGTGATACTACCTGCGCATGACAGGTTTTGTTTTTTAAACGCAAAACGAATTTGATGTCTTTGTGATGGTAATAATCATCCAACCGAGCTACTGATTTATTGTGCTTTGCATGGCAAGTTTTCACTTTACTACACTTTTATTCCTGGATAGGAACCTGCCGAACGCCAATGTCTATTTTGACGACGAACCGAACGTCACGTTTCAGCTCCCGGCGGAGATTATGAAATGCAAATATGTCTTGCTCTGGAAGGGTGCGAATTTGTCATGCATATTTTGTATGCCCCAAGAGGTCTGCAATGCAGGACCTAGCATGACAGGTTCTGCGAAGTCTCTATCATATCTATCCCGCATGACAAACTGCCACTACACTTGTTCAAACGTGGACGCTCTTTGGTAATCATGCAACACAAATTTCTGTACTATCCAGACTTAGCATGACAAGTAAGACCCAGACATTTTTGCAATGCATAGAGATCAAGCCCACGGGGACGTGGGTGCCGGTGCAGCGGCGCATGCGGTCGATCAAGATCGAGGCGCCTGGCGTGACATATCCTGAGTAAAAACGTACCCACACCAGAGTTGTAATGCAGATTTGCAAAGACAGGCAGACTTGTAATGCGCATCCCCATGAGAGCCATTTCCAATCGTGTTTTGGAATTTGTGATGCTATGAACAGGATGAGCAGATGAATCTGTGACGCGGCTGTACTTGCTAACCTGCACTACACTGCATAGCGCAACTTGTCATGCGTGACTCACAAAACTCCTAGGTTTGTGTTGCAAAATCCCCATCCTGACTCTGGTGTGGGTACGTTTTTACTCAGGATCTGACAAGTTTGTCGTTTTGCGGAATTCACTTCTACCAGGGGGCCGACCCGGATGTGCTCCTATAGAAGATAACTATCCTGCTGTGTGAAAACGGCACCACCACTACCTTAGCTGTGCTTTTTTCAGCAGTGAAGTTGAATCCGAGTCCGGCTAGGACGAGCGTCGATACCAAAGTCAATATATAAATCTAAGGAACAAGAAGAAAAGGCAATCGTATTGGAGTTGTAGAAGTACTAGAGCACATGATCAGCACGATGATCTGAAGCATAGCAACATGGCTGACAGATTGGGTAAGATCACATCGACTATCGAATGCAAAAATGTCTGGGTCTGGAAGGTTGGAACTTGTAATGCCAGCTTTCCGTACTTACGAAATCTGTATTGCATAACCAACAAAAGCCGCAGCCTCTTTTGTACATGCAAACACGCAGTTTCGCATGCGGATTGCCTATGCGACAGCGTTCTGGCAAGTTCTCATGCTAGGTTGCATTCGGAACTGCTTCCATCATCCACATTTTAGCATCACAAGTTTCCAGACCCAGACATATTTGCATTTGATATCGACTTATTCGAAGGTTTTTTTTTGACAAGAGTTTTTCAAAGAAAACGTAGGGAACAACCATGATGCAGTCGTCACATCTGAATTTTTTACATAGATACGCAATGTCCAATTTGAAAGTCGCACTATTGCAGCTCTATTGGTGCTGCTGTCGTGGGAAGAAGATACTAGCTTTCGTATGGGCATAGAAGGCTGTAAGATGTTGATCCCTTGTATGATGATTGGACCGTAGTTTCGAAGAAACCCAGAAGACCAGCAAAGAAACCACGAAATGTACTATTGTACAATGATATTGATCATGATCGAAGATGTTGATGGGTACTTACAGCTACGTACAACTAAAGGACGACATCATAATCGCGAGGACTGGCGTGCGTCATGGTGGGTTGGGTACGAACTGCTTACACCGTTGAAAACCGGACCCATAATTGCCATTGTTCCCCATCGTCGTCCCATGATATCACACTTGTACTACCGAAGGAACCACTTGTCGTGCCGAAGGAAGTTACTACGCGAGAGAAAGGTGTCCAGCCGACTACAACTTGAGCGAAGTTGTAACAAGTAGCTGGATCATTGTATTGCTTCTACTACTTCTTGAGGATCGGCGCCTGCCATAATGCGAATTTTCGGTAGAAGAACTTTCAATGTGGTCCCCGGAGTGATTGTGATTGAGTCGATGTTGTTCAATTGGAACAACAAGCTAGGCAATTCTGCGTGAATCCAAGTACTACGAGCCTTCTTCGCAACTGGAACTTCTGCTTGGAGCGAAAGGTCTATCTTTGTGTGTATGGAAATATAACGTTCTAAATGAATTTTTTTACCGACCCAATACCGAAACTACACCGAACCTATCGACCAATTATGATCTTCGGATTAAGATTATCATATCGAAGTAGAACAAGTTCTTTCCTGGGACAATGGTGACCTAGATCGGTGCGATTTTGGGATCGGTCGCTGCTCCACTCGGTCCCGATCGGTCCTTTGGTGGCAGCTTCCGCTTATGCAATGCAAAAGTATCGTACTAGTATAAATTGCATTACAAATTCCCCCAGCATTACAAATTGAATTTGTGATGCTGATTCACTTTGAGGAAGAGATTTGTAATGCATAAATGCAATTACTACGAGTACGATACTTTTGCAGAGGATACCGCTTCGGCCGGCGGCGGCGGAGGACCGCCGGCATGGTGTATCTCGACCATCGCGTAGCCAGCCTCAGTCGTTGGTTCGCAGCGCGTATCAAATGCAAAAATGTCTGGGTCTGGAAGATTCTGAGACTTGTCATGCACGGTTTGCATGAGCCATGATGTCTGTGATGCATGCCCTAGCATCACAGTTTTTTTGAGGGATTCCTGATGCCTATTCCGCATGACAAATGCCCTCTCCGCTTGGCAAAAATTAGACTCCTTCTGCTGCTCATGCAACACAAATTTTTTAGACATCCAAATGCAGCATCACAAGTTGCATTCTTCCAGACCCAGACATTTTTGCATTTGATAGCGCGACACAGCGCTTTGAAAACCTCGCCGACCAGCAGATCGACAACTGTATGAGAGTTCACAACCCCCTCTCGTCCCCCTGCTCATTTGTATGGCACAAACAGCAATACACGCGTCGGCAAGAGTGCAGGTTTTGCATGACGAATTCACCACGCGAGATTGTAGTCCTGTTTGAGCAGCTTCCCGAACTTGTCATGCAAAAAGTGCCAAGACTAGCAAAGGTTTGATTTCATATTTTGCATGACATATGAAGGGGGGGAGTCGGAGTAGGAGTTGTGCACCCTCATAGACCTCCTCTGCAGCGCTGCAAAACCACCTTCAGGGCGGAACAGTCCTCCAAGAAGGTTCATCTCCGCCTCGTGTAGGGAAGAACGGCTACCGGTCGACTTCTCCCGCACAGAAAACTACAAGCTTCCACGAAAACACTGCCACCTCCCTGCTCTGTCCGGCGGAGTACGCGGGTACGTGCGAGAACGCCGCGGAGGTCGAAATCCAAAAAGTTACCGGTGGGGGCTCCGTGAAGCGGTGCGACGCTGTGTGCCGGGAGACGCCGGGCTGCGCCTTTTTTGCGATTGACGGGGATCAGGTGTGCCGGTACTATGCCGACGGCTGTCGGAGACCCAGGACGAGAAAAAGGAAACCAAGTCAAGGTCAGCCACAGCGCCGCGAAGACGCTGGAGATGGAGCTGCACCCGCATCGCCGCTTGGGTATGCCGAAAAGGCGATCGCCCTGTACTCCATCGCGCGGAACGATGCGTTGTGCGTGCCGGCCGACGACGTGCCCGAAATTCCCTCGAGGAGGCAGTGCCCGAAGGAGCACCACTACCTCCGACGGGTCGGCGCGACGCAGAACAGCGACCAGAGCGATGATTTTCAGAAGAAAAAGTCCGCGACTACTTCACACCATATCGTAGCGGTGGCAACGGCAGAGCAGGGCGTTGTGGGTCGTACTACACAGGAAAAGTTCTACACAGGAAGTACAGAATTATATGCGAATGGCTGCCTGAACAACGAAGATGGTACTGAAAACCAAATGAAGCCAGAGATAGTAGAAAACGGCAATCTATTCTTGCTAGCGAGGTACACAGACCGGAAATACACTCGGCAGGAATGTCGGTACCTCTGCGCTATCACTGCGGACTGCGGCAGCTTTCTCCTTATCCTCAGCAAAAACGTTCCCACCCCAGAGTCAAGATGGGGACTCTGCAACACAAACCTAGGAGTTTTGGGAGTCACGCATAACAAGTTGCAGTCCGCAGGGTAGTGCAAGTTCGCAAGGAAAGCCGCATGACAAATCGATCTGCTGATCCTGTTTACAGCATTACAAGTTCCCAAACACGATTGAAAATGCCTGTCATTAGATTGCGCACTACAAATGTTCCTGTCATGGCAAATCTGCATGGCGACGCTGGGGTGGGGACGTTTTTACATAGGATTCTCTTGAAAGGCAGCACGGGCGAGTGCCAGACGAGGGTCGATCCTTGCGCGGGAGGTCCGCGCGGGACAACAGCGGGACATCAAGTCGGCGCGGGACATGAACATACCGCAGCAACAACCTCTAGTACCGAAGACGCGCTCGCGCTGCAGGCGGCGGGCACGTCGTTTTGCGTCAAGTCTAGAAATGCCGACGGGGATCTGGTGGAGATGTTTCGCCTGCAGTCGCCGCTCGAGCGGTCGAGAAGCCAGCGAGCGCGGCGGCGACGGAAAAAAATGAGGAACAAGAAGGTGGAAAGAACGCCAACAAGTGAGGTAGCGCTCGTTGTGCACCACAACGATAACGAAAAAAGTTATAATCAGCAAGAAGATCGAAATGCTGTTGACCTGTCCGCCGCGACCCTGCTTTACGGCACCACCGAAGCCACTACCACCACCGCGACGACGACTCGCTTAGAAACAGCCGTCGACGCTGCTGACGTAGCGGTTTTGTCCGGGAGCCACATGGTAGCGCAGACCTTTGCGGGGAAAATGGCCATTGTATCAAATGTAAAAGTGTCTGGGTCTGTAGGAATGCGCGATTTGTCATGCAGCTTTTCCATGACCCATGAGGTCTGGAATGCAGGACCTAGCATGACAGATTCTGTGCGATCTTTCTCATGCCCATCCCGCATGAGAAACCGCCTCCCGACTTGGTCAAAACTGGACGACTTTTGGTAATCATGCAACACAGATTTTTGCATGCTTCAGATTTAGCATGACAAGTTGCATTATTCCAGACCCAGACATTTTTACATTTGATACATTGCGTACCCCAACGACATCAGCAGCCTGCAAGAGCCCCTGGACTCCGAGTGTACCGACACCAATGTCGGCGATATGGGATTCTCAACTGTTACATTCTCAACTGCTACACGAATTTGTAATGCAAGAATAGCAACAGTCAAAGGGGGGAGGTTGCGCCTCTAGCATTACATACAAATGCCGCACAGATGATTTCGGTGCTGTTTAGCCCTTTGCAAATTTGTCATGCTAAGCAGCTTGATCGCATCGATTCTGATTGTGATTTTGCATGACAAATCACACAACAGTTGAGAATGTAACACTTGAGAACGTCATAGGCGACCTGGCCGTATTCGAGATCCAGCTGGAGAACGACGCGAAGGTGAGCATCGACGCAGAGGCTCGGGCGGAAGAGGACACCGGGAAAGACGACAGCTACTGTGTCGGGTTCACCGATCCGACCGGCGCGCAGTCTGGTTTCCGGTGGTGGGAGCTGCAAGGCTACGGGAACCCGGCCTTCAGCTCTACGGATTGGGCCACGGTGCCGATGACCCTGCAGACCGTCGAAGCCGGGGGCACCGTCACGCAGACCAGCAGCGAGTTCGATTTGACAGCGGGGGTGAACCAGATGACGCTGCGCGCCCGCGAGAAGGGCACCTGGCTCGTATTACAATGAAAAATGCCCCCACCCCCGAACTTGGGAGCATTTGTATTGCAAACCTTCCCAAATGAAACATTCGCCCTCTTGCATCTATCAGCATCACAGGTTTCTTATCGTGAATAGCAAAAATTTGTATTGCAAAAGACCCCAGCAGGAGCGGCGCTTGTCATGCAAGCGATGCGATACACGCCTAGACTCTGCATCAGAAAGATTCATACTCCTTTCATGCATGACAAAAAGTTTTCACTGGGAAACTTCGCATCGCAAATTTTTGCAATGTCAGGGATGGCGGGCATTTTTCACTGTAATAGCTCAGCAAGCTGTCGATCGCGAGCGGCAACGCGCACTTCGTGGTGCGCCCGGCGACGACGAGCACGAGTACCACGACCTCTGCGACCTATCCTGAGTAAAAACGTCCCCACCCCATAGTTGTCATGCAGATTTTCGATTATAGGAAGACTTGTAATGCGCATCTCCGTGAGAGGCCTTTCCAATCGCGTTTTGGAATTTGTAATGGTGTAAACGGGATAAGCAGATGGATTTGTGATGCGGCTGCACTTGCTAAACTGCACTACAATACGGACTGGAATTTGTCATGCGTGGCTCCCAAAACCTCTGGGTTTGTTTGTATCGCTAAGTTCCCAATTTGATTATGGCGTGGGGACGTTTTTCCATATGATACGACCCTTGTGGAAATCACCGCGCCCGAGGCCGACCTATCCGGCGAAATGGCGCTGGCGTCGTTGACGGAGGCCGGGACCGTGACCGACTACCTCGCCGTGCCCAACGACCCGAGCCAGGCAAACGATAACGTGGACGCCGACTGCAGCTTCGGTTCCGGGCACCAGGCGCAGTTCCGCATGGTGGTGCGGGTGGCTAGCGGGGCCACCGAGGAGGTCAAGCTGTTCGCCGCGATGCGCGCCGACGACAACAATAGCGACGTCGGCAGCGACGACAGTTTCTGCTTTAAGGTGACGGACCGGGACGGGACCGTCCTCGGGACGCGGAAGCTGATGCTGGCCCCCAGCTCTTCGGTGCGGAGCGACCAGTGGATCGAGAGCCAGGTTTTTGACCAGCCCATCGACTGCCCGACGGGCATCAACGTCGTCACCGTCGGGGCACGGGAGCGGGGCACGTGGCTGAGCAAGCTACGGCTGTCGACGGTGACGAACCCCGCGAATTTTCTCCGGAAACCGGGGTATTTTCTCGCGGACGCCATGCAGAGCTGCGACGAGAAGTGCGCGAACCTCGGGTTGCCCTGCAACGCCGACCAGGCCACCTCGGCGGAGCAGGCGAACTTCGAACTGTTGCTGCCCGGGGGGGCTTATGCATTGCAAAAGCATCGTACTAGTATAAATCGCATTACAAATACAAATTTTCTCAGCATGAAAAATTGAATTTGTCATGCTGTTTTACCTTGGAAAGAAAATTTGTCGTGCATAACTGCAATTAGTACGAGTGCGATACTTTTGCAATGCATGGGGCTACGTGCGCGTCCGTCGCGGAGGCGACGGTGATCACGACCGGGGTCGGAGCCGGCAATATCCTGTGCAAAAGTTCCGTACTCATATTGCAAGCATGCATTACAAATCCTTTTGTTAAGGGAAATCCGCATTACAAATTCTATTTCTCATGCTGAGGAAATTTGTAATGCATCTATACGAGTGCGATACTTTTGCAGTTCATAGGCAACCAGGTTCTCGCGCCCTACGCGACGCAAGACCCCGCGGACCAGAGCTGGGCGTGTTACAAATTTTCGCCCGCGCTGCAGACCGCGGGACTGCGGTCCGTGTGCGGCGCGAAGGCGCCCGCGCAGGCCGACCTGCAGCGGGTGTGCTACTGCGGCAGCGCCAACATGCGCTTCATCGGAGACGCGGTGCGGAGTCCCGTCGACCCCGAGCAGTTTAGTGCGCGCACCTGGACCAACCGGGACGATTTGAAGGTGGCCTGTCTGGAGAACGGGTCGCTGAGCGGGGCGGACCTGTGCCCGGCTAGCAACGTCTTCAACCGTGAGTTCACAAACCGCGGGGCGGAGGAAATTGGAAACAGCTACGACAAGGCGAACTTAGACGCGGGGAGCCTGGTCTGCTTCCACACCGGCTACAAAACCTCCGCCTCCAGCACCGACGTTCCCTTCTGGCGCGTCGAGTGGACGGGCAGCACGAACGGCAACTGGACCTCGTTCGCCCGGCCGGTTGCCGGCTTCGAGCTCTTCGCCAACGACGACGCGTACGACGCCCTGCCAGCAACCCTGGAAGTGTTCTTCGACGATGAGCCCACCGCTGCCTTCACGATTGCGGGGTCCTCCATTTCCTCGACGGGCACGTACGTCGAGCTTCCCGCGAACCGCACAGAGTGGAAGAGCATGAAGCTTGCGATGCGCGACGGCGATACGACCCCTACGTCGTTTTTTTCCTTTTGCGGGATCCACTTCTACGCTGGTCCGGACACGACGCCGCTCCGCCTCACCCCGTATTCGAACCACCTGTACCTCGCTGCCAGTTTGCAGAGTTGCGACGACACCTGTGCGGAGTACAATTTGCCGTGCAACAGCGAGGAGGTGACCGGGTTCGCAGAAGCGGACCTGTCGACCAACGTGGGAAATAATCTGGGGGTCACATGCACGGAGACCGACGAAGCGGGCCGCACGGAAAATTTTGCGCCCTACGTGCAGGTCTACACCGCGCCGGCCGTGACTCTGGTGGAGCGGGGGAGAGAAGAAAAACAAGAAGAAGAAGGCACTATGCAACTACATCAACAACAACATCATGAAGAAAAATCAGGTGCGGACGCGGGAAAAATAAGACAGAAAATAACATCAACTACGAGTGCAATAAGAAGAAGCTCTCTCGCAGAAGCAGCGAGCAAGGCCGCCGGGGGCCACCGGTGTTCCGCCTTCAACGCGACCGCAAGACAGGCCGGGATTTACAGTAGCTGCAGCGCGAAGAGCACCGTCCCAGCCCACCGGCGCGTGTGCTACTGCGGCGGCAGTGCGATGCGCATGTTCGAGGGAAGGCAGCTCAACCCGATCAGCTTGTCTCGCTTCACCGGTGTATCAACTGCAAAAATGTCTGGGTCTGGAAGATTGCAACTTGTCATGCTGTTTTTGGATTCTAAAAAAATTTGCATTGCATGACCAGCAAGAGGGGTACAATTTGTGCTACACGGAAAGGACATTTTTCATGCGGAAGGTGCATCAGGAAACACTCTAAAAGTCTGCGATGCTAGGTCATGCATTACAGGCATCATGGGTCATGAGAAATATGCATGACAAATCGCGCATTCTTCCAGACCCAGACATTTTTACATTTGATACGATGCTACTTTTGACAATTCGGGGACGGAGAACAATTTTCTCAACCGCACCTTCGCGGACCGGGCCCTTTACAGCGCGGATACCGCGGCGGGCGAAGAGGCCTGTGTCGTGTTGGGGCAGGGCGGGGGCGCGTGGTTTCGCGTCGAGTTTGCCGTGTCTGTTAGCCCACCGGCGTGGGCGACGGCGTTCGTTGGTGGAGCAGATGAAACGATTAATCCCTTGCTGTCTGAATATGTGCACGGCTTCGAGATTTGGTGCGACGCAACCGCGGGATTTTCGTCGCTGTACGAGGCGGACCTGTTTTTCGATGATGAGTTAGAGCCCTCGATGCAGCTCCCGGCGGACGATGCTCTTGCTGGAAACAATTTTGACCCGATTTTCGTCACTGTCCAGCGGAGGTTTCGCTCCCTGAAGATCCAAAACAACAACTCCCCGGACCTGATGCGGTTTTGCGGCATCCATTTTTACGCCGGCGCGGACCCAACCACAACGTCGACGACGTCTCCTCCACCTGTGGAGGAAGAACTATCCGGGTACCGACTTGCGCAGGAGCTGGAAAGCTGCGACGAGGCGTGCGCGGTGGACGAGTTGCCCTGCAACAGTGCGGAGACGAGCCGAATTTTCGATGACACCACATCCTCGTCGCAACCGAACGAAACCTTTAACTTCGAGTATTACAATGAAAAATGCCCCCACCCCCAAACTTGCAATAATTTGTGATGCGAAGTTTCCAAATGAAATCTTTTTGTTATGCATGAAAGGAGTATGAATCTCTCTGATGGATGCAGAGCCTAAGCGTATATCGCATTGCTTGCATGACAAGCGCCGCTCTTGCTGGGAGCTTTTGCAATACAGATTTTTGCTATTCACGATTGGAAATCTGTGATGCTGATAGATCCAAGAGGGCAAGTGTTTCGTTTGGAAAGGTTTGCAATACAAATGCTCCCAAGTTCAGGGGTGGGGGCGTTTTTCATTGTAATATCGAGGCCGCGAACGTTACCTGCGACGCGAACGAGACCGCAAAACGCGAAGCCGCCTTTGCGCCGTACTTGGAGATGGATGTGGAGGCCGACGGCGTCACGGAATTGCTCCGCTGCTACCAGTTCAGCAACGACACCTTTGCCGTCGGCTACCAGTCGGTTTGCTCCGCGAAAAGCGCAAGTAACAAACACAAACGCCTGTGCTTCTGCGGGGGAAAGTTCATGCGGAACCTGACAAGCAAGCTCCTGTTGCCGATCGACAATAGTCTCCTCACGGCCACGCAACTCGGAAACTACTCCAGTTTTTCGAACGCCAGCAACTTCCAGAACCGCCCGTTTACGTTTCGCGACCCGGTAAACGACGGGGCGGTTGCGCTGCGGAACTTGGTCTTTGGGGGAGAAGCCGGGGCGGGATCTTACTGGCGCGTGGAGTGGAAGAAGCCAGTAACGCCGGCGTGGGCTTCCGGGTCAGACTTCGCAGTGTTTCAGTCGTGGTACGTGGAGGGCTTCGAGCTGTGGCCGCACGGGGAGAACAGCACCTCCAAGATCGGCGGGAGCAGTGTGTATTTCGATGACGAGGGGGACCCGTCGCTGGTGCTGCCGCAAGATCCGCTGATGTTCAACGGAGTGTATGTTCCAGTGCAACGATATGGAAGCGTCAGAACCGAAATTGACAAGGTTGAGAAAGTTTGTAATGCATATGAGTGCAAGGCATGAGATACCTGTCTTGCAGAGATGGCAAATGAGACGGATTGTAAGCCTCGTTAGGACTAGAGATAGAGTTGCGAAAGTAGCACGACAGAAGCAGCCCTCTTTGCCCAAACAGCATGACAAACTGCAATTTGGTCGTTTTACCGAAATTTGTCATGCGCCACCTAGCAACCGGGTTCCAACTGGTTATCCATTTTATGCATGGCAAATTACTCCAACTTTGTCAATTTCGATCCTGGCCCTTTAATAAACGAAGGTTCCGGTCCATGAAAATCCAAAACGACAAAACAGAAAACCCGCTCGTGTTGACCGGCATCTTTTTCTACGCGGGCATGTATGCATTGCAAATATGTCTGGGTCTGGAAGATTGCAACTTGTGATGCTAAATCTGAATCATGCAAAAATCTGTGTTGCATGAGTACGAAACGTTGTCCTCTTTCGACCAAGTTGCGGGGGAGTTTCTCATGCGGGATAGGCATGATAGAGACCTCACAGAATCTGTCATGCTAGGTTCCGCATTCCAGGCCTCATGGGTCATGGAAAACCTGCATGGCAAACCTTGCATCCTTCCAGACCCAGACATTTTTGCATTTGATAGCATGGACCCGACTACCACCAGCACCACGACAACCACCACGCTGCTGGACTTGTCCGGGTTCTACCTGGCCTCCGCACTGCAGAGCTGCGACGACCGGTGTGCCGAACTTGCGCTCCCGTGCAGTGTATGCAATGCAAATATGTCTGAGGCTGGAAAGAACGTGTGATGCTAAATTACGGATGAGGCTTGTGCTTTCAAATGCAGCCAAGCATGACAAGTTTCGTTGACGCTGTCTGATGCGTAGCACTCGTGACAAACTGCGTCTTTGCATGACGAAAAAGCAACGCCTTTGCTGGCTGTGCAACACAGATTTTTCAGGAATGCTAGACATGCAACACAAGTCCCACTTTTCCAGACCCAGACATATTTGCATTCGATACAGCAGCCTCCGGACCACGGTGACCAGCGCCACGTCGGGCAGTCTCGCCAAGCTGAACAATGCCAATATCCTGAGTAAAAACGTCTCCACCCCAGCAGAGTTGTCATGCAGACGTGCAATGACAGTATACATTTGTAATGCGCAGCTCCGTGAGAGGCATTGATTTCCAACCGTATTTTGGAAAAATTTGTAATGCTGTAAACAGGAGGACAAAATGGCTTTCTCGTGCGGCTTCCCTTGCCAACCAGCACTACACTGCAGGGGGAAGCTTGTCATGCACAGCTCCAATAACTTGGAGATTTGTGTTGGTAGATTCCCAACTTGACTATACTGGGGACGTTTTTACACAGGATAGCCAAGCCCGCTACCTTAACCACCTCGTGCGACGCCGTGACGGAAGACGCGACGGACTACTTCTCTTTCGTATCAACTGCACATATGTCTGGGCCTGGAAGAGTGCCAGACTTGTCATGCAGGTTTTCCATGACCCATGAGGTCTGGCATGTAGGACATAGCATGACAGATTCTGTGATAGTTCTATGATGCCTATAATGCATGAGAAACTGTGTCTCGGTTAGGTCACAAGTACACAGCTTTTGGTAACAAAGCAACACAGATTTTTACATGATTCAGATTTAGCATGACAAGTTCCAACGTTGTTCCAGACCCAGACATATTTGCAATGCATATTTCGCACCCTTCTACGAGGCGGATGCGGACGACGGGTCGTGGAAGTGCGTCCAGTTCTATGACAGTGCACAACTCCCCCTCATTCTCATTTCTCATGCAAAACACCAACTCCACACTTTCCCTCCTGTCACTATTATGCATGACAAGTTCTGGTAGCCCAGAGCCAGATAGCACTCTACTCGAGTGCAAATTTGTCATGCAAAACCGGCATTCTTGCTTATGCTTGTGTTGCCGTTCATGCGATACAAATGAGGGGGCGGGGGGGTTGTGCACTGTTATAAGTTCCCACTCGCGGAATTCGCCAAGGGTTTTCGGTCCCGCTGCGACGCTATCAAATGCAAAAATGCCTGGGTCTGGAAGATTGCGAGATTTGTCATGCTTGTCTGGCATGAGCAAAAAGTTTGTGATGCGTGTTCAAGAAGAGACCTTTTTGCCTGTCATGCAAAAACGCAGTTTGTCATGCGAAAAACGCAACACAAAGAAGCGCAGATATTTCTCATGCTTGCCTGTGCATCGCAGAGCATTCACTATTCCCAACGCAGCATTACAAGTTTCCAGACCCAGACACTTTTGCAGTTGATAGACGCCGTCAGCCCCAACGACCTGCGCCAGCGGCTCTGTTTCTGTGGGGGCGACGAGGTGCAGAGCTTCCCGAACTTCGTATTACAGTGAAAAATGCCCCCACCCCCAAAGTTGCAAAAATTTGTGATGCGAAGTTTCCAAATGAAAACTTTTTGCCATGCATGAAAGGAGTAGGAATCTTTCTGATGCAGATTCTCGGCGTGTATCGCATCGCTTGCATGACAAGCGCCACTCTTCCTGGGGTCTTTTGCAATACAAATTTTTGCTATTCACGATTGGAAACCTGTGATGCTGATAGATGCAAGACGGCAAACGTTTCATTTTTAAAGGTTTGCAATACAAATGCTCCCAAGTTCGGGGGGGGGGGGCGTTTTTCATCGTAATACTTCGGCACACTAGCCCCTCTGGACGGGTCGCAGTTCACCGCGAAACAGGGCCCGGAAAGCAAGGAGGACGGGGACTGCGCGGGCCCCGTGTGCGGGGCGGACAACGTGTTGAAACGGACCTTCGACAACCGCGAAGGGCGGGGCATCGAGGAGTCGTACGACCAGCTTCCGGTGGAAGACCGGGTCTGCTGTCACAGCGACGTCGGCGCCAGTTCCGGCGGGCAGCAGCAGCAGCTTCCGTTTTGGCAGGCGGACTTCAAGGCGGCGCAGGAGGAGAATTGGCCCTATTTCGAGCAGCTGGTCGCCGGCTTCGAGATTTTCGCCCGAAACACGTCGATCGGCAACGTCCCGTCCACGGGCGCGTTGCAGGGCGCCGAGGTATTAAATGCAAATTTGTCTGGGTCTGGGACGAGAGTCCAACTTGTCATGCAGACCCTGGATCACGCAAAAATTTGTGTTGCGTGAGCGCCAAAACTATGTTCACTTTTTGCCAGAAGACTAGCGAGTTTCTCATGCAGGACAGGCATCAAGGGACCTGATCAAAACTTGGAATGCTTTCCGTGCAATCCAGGGCATCCGTGTGGTCCGAAAGATGCATGACAAACTCCCGCACTCATCCAGACCCAGGCGTATTTGCATTTGGTACGAGGTGTGGTTTGACGACGACAGCAATTTTACCTTCAAGCTCCCGGACGACGTCAACAGCAAGGACACAGGCACCTGGGTGCCGTTTCCCACCAACCGGACCTTCAAATCGATGCGGATTCAGGCGGCGGCCGGATCCGTGGCGACGGGGTTATCGTTCTGCGGCATCTTCTTTTATCAGGGGACCACCGGGAGTTCGGTGGAGATCACGACCACGACCACCACCTCGACGACGACGACCACCACCACCACGACCACCACGACGCTGATGCTCGCCACGCGGGAATTCGAGCAGTATTTATGCATTGCAAATGTCATGATCCGGGTTTGGAAAAGTGAAACTTGTATTGCTTGGCTTGCATTCCTGTAAAAACTGTGTTGCAGCATGACCAACAAAAGCGCGACCTTTTGCTTCGTGCAAAAACAAAAACGCAGGTTGTAATGCGCCTCATGCAGTACTAAAGGAAAGCGTCCAACATCAAAATATGTGTCATGCTTGGCTCCACTAGCGAGGGTCGTGTTCAATTATGGCCATTCAGCATCACAAATTTCCAGACATTCGGGGATATTCGTAATGCATAGTATTTGACTTTGGACAACGACGTGAACGGGGTGGATAAGGATATTTTGGTAGCGGACCCCACGATGCTGTCCTCCGTAGCCGAGGGAATTTTGTTCTTCCTCGAAAACGAGCTCGGAATTCAGGGTCTGGCTGTTTCGCAGATTGAGGACCCCAGTATCACCATTCTGTCCACAGCCGAGGCGCCGCCGAGGCCTAAGGGCTACGACCCCTTCAACAGCGGCGGCGTCACGCTGCTGCAAACTGATGTTGGTCGACGTGAGGGAGACATTAGAAAGAGCCGGATAGGTTTAGAGAATTCTGGTCCACCACCACCACCACCTCCCCGCGCAGCTCGTCCAAGAACTAGCACGGAAGAAAGGGAAAAAGCAACTACCGAAAGTGGAGCTTTCAGTTCGGTTGTGCCAGAACATGAAAGAACCAAGGCAGAGGAGGTCGTCGCAGTCGTACAAAGGAGCGAGGATAGCGAAGATGAAGCACCACCGGCATTAGCGACAGCAGTGGAAATAAAGAGATCAAGCAAGCGAACGGCTGCAGAAGATCTCCATCGTCTCCCACCGACGAGAGATAAAAGCTCTGTGAAAAGCAGGTCGAGTAGAGGTCGCAACACGGGGAGTACAGCAAATGAAGCAGAAAGCACAGGAAGCACTGCTGCAGTGGCTCTTGCACAACGAGACACGAGAAAGAGTAGTGTCAAAGGTGGAACAAGAAAAACAACTGTTACGTCGTCGCTTTCAACGAGAACATCAAGAACATCTCAACTACACGATCTTGAAACCGCCGAAATAGCAAAGCGACGGCGACGAGGGGTGCTAGTCTTACAGTTGTACACGGAGTTTGGGCTGCGGGGTCGCAATGACACGATTCACGCCTTTGACCAGGAGTGGTCGGCAGATCAAGGCCTCACTATTGCGCAGGAGGAAACGCTCAGGGACAACGTGAACAACGCGACCAAGAACGCGGGGATAAACGGAGTGAGGCTGTTGGGTTTCACTGAAGCGATGATCATCGCTACGGGGTCGCTTTCCATCTGGATGGGAAACCCGCTCATGGCGAACGGCCCGATGCCCGCCTCCTCCTACGCGGGGTGGCCCAGTCTGGACACGTTCCCCGAGGTCGAAATCTTGCCGACCGCGGTCCGGCTGTCGACCACGTTTAGCGACGAGACCGTGGCTGTGCAGTGTGTGGATAACAACACGCTTGCTCCCGACAGCTTCTGCCAGACCAACCCGGAGGTGGCGCCCTTTCTCGAGCTGGATTTCGGGCGGCGGCTCCCCATCACGCGCGTTCAGGTGTTCGCGAAGTCTAAACTTTGCGCCCGGGTGTTGTATGCATTGCAAATATTTTTTTATTGTCTGTGGTGGATCTGGAAATAAGTTGTTATGCTGTCGTGTAGGTGCGGATCGATAACAAGCACACGCCAGAAGTTTGCGAAACAGCTCTTTGTTGGCTACTGCGCATGATAACAAATCCCGTTTATTAGAATTTTGCACATACAAAGACAAACAAGCATCGCTCTTGCGCAAGACGCATCACAGATTCCGGTGCTGTCCTGGTAGCCCAGCATTACAAGGTTTTCCAAACTCCGCCCAGATCGATGTTTGCAAAAATGCATATGCTGTTTGTAGCGCGCAACGAGTCTTTCTCCGAACCGATTCCGAACGCCACCGAGTTGGAGACCGACTGCCAGGAAGACTGGGTGGCCAACGCGAATCTCGTGGTCGGGGTGTCCAACTCGGAGTGCCAGTACGCCACCGAGCACGAGGTGCCGGGCCGCGGACACGGGTGCCAACGGCGGTACAAGCAGGCGCCGTTTCGCCGGTCGAAAATGGACAATTACGAGTGCAGCGTGCCCCTCTCGTTGAACAGCAACGATCCCTGGCTGTTTGGCTACGAGGGCGACGGTATCAAATGTAAAAATGTCTGGGTCGTGAAACTTGTGATGCTGTGTGGCGTATCATGAGGAGGCCACAATTGCTGGCTCAGCATGACAAGTTTCTGAGCTTCTAGGTGTTGCCTATTCTGCATGACAAACTACGTTTCTGCATGACACAAAAGTGGGGCTCTTTGGTAATGTGCATGACAGATTTAAGAGTCATGCCAGACAAGCATGACAAACACAAACTTGCATTCTTCCCGACCCAGACATTTTTACACTTGATAGACGGGACCATGAACACGCGCCGATTCGATTTCGACTGCAAAACGCGGATATCACATGCAAAATGTCTGGGTCTGGAACAAAGCAACTTGTCATGCTAAATCTGAATCATGTATAGGATCTGTGTTGCACGATTACCAAAAGCTGTCCACTTTTGACCGAATCGAGAGGCAGTTTCTCATGCAGGATAGGCATGATAGAACTCTCACAGAGTCTGTCATGCTATGCCCTACATGCCAGACCTCATGGGTCATGAAAAACCTGCATGACAAGTCTGGCAGTCTTCCAGGCCCAGACATTTTTGCAGTTGAGAGCGGATCGCGCGCTACTTGTGGGTGGAGCTCCCCCCCGTTTACGAGGACCGGGCCCGCTGGCTGGCGTTGAACGAGGTTCGCGTTTTTGGCCGGCCGTAGGGAGAACGCGGGTAGAAGTGTAGCGTTCTTCTCGCGCGTCATTTTCAATCATCCAGTACTCGAAGTAAAAACTCGGGGTGGTGATAATAAAGATGGCGGTATCACTTAAAATGTTTCAACGAGCAGCTTCTGTGAAGGGAGTAGAAACGCATTGGTATTTTTTCATTCGCCTGCTTTCTGTGAAAGCGGCGATGACGCTCCGAGGTAGCAGCTAGTGCAACGCTGCATCCCAGAACAGTTTATTTCCAAGAACAATTCAATACGCTTCCATTTTCGGAGGTTTCGTTTCGTATTTGGTTTCATGTTCATTTCAGCTTCACAGCAAACGTGGCTGAGGTCGTCGTTCCTATGGCACGTTTGTAACATATTTTCTGATTTCTACTGTAGGTTTATAATGGCTTTGGTAGTTCAACTTACTACGTAGGAGTCAACAGTTGGGTTTCGTATGTTTCCACATTTTGGCGTGTAGACGAATTTGTAGTAAATTTGCACAGATAAAGTTGTCCAATAGCAGCTTCCTGCAAGAAGTGTGGGAGGAAAGAGCGCAGCGAAAGTTGGATTTTGCGACTTTACAGATTCGATTTCCTCGACAGCGGCTGACTGCCCTTGTACTTTTTTTCAAAAGAAAAAGACGGAACGGAGCAACGCTTTTCCGATCGGTAAACACAATGTAAAAATGCAGAGGCTGTTTGATGTGTTAGGGGCCTGCACGACCACGACCGTGAAACTCTTCTTGGACGGGACTTTGAAGCAGTGGTGTAAGCATGCTTGCGAGGACGAGTCGGGTAGAAGTTGGCTCACCCTCGCTTTGCATGATCCCTTCGCTTTATTGCATCTTCACGTTTCTAGAGCTCCACGACCCAACAAGAGACCGTATGCTGCAGCCTTGTGTGGCGTTAGGTGAAGACGATATATCTGGAGTGACAGAGTTGTAGCGAGTTTGAGCGGGTAGAAGCAGGGACGGGGGCGTAGGAGAGTATGGTTTGTGAATTGTAGAAAGGAGGCCAAGGAATCTACTTCTTCAAAAGCTTTTTCTCTGTCTCCGCTCTGGACATGAATCGTAGAGAAAGAATGAATGGAACACAAGGCAACAAGCTCTAGAGAGCTAAAAACAAGACCGCAAGCGTAGCCGCTCGGTAGTCCTTGGCCAGTTGCGATTGTAAAAATCGCTTGACATTTTTGTAAAAATCGCAATAAAGTTTGAAGTGCCCCTACTCGTCGGTGCCGCGCTGGTAAGGAAATGATCTCCGGCACCGCGACCCGCCACCGTAGCTTTACATGTTCCCTCGAGTAGAAAACGAAATGGAACAAGAAAGCCCTCTTCTCCTGACGTAGCGATGCCACTCCCGGGCGCGGAGAGAAATGCGTCCAAACTCGGAGTTGTAGTAGAGGCGCCCTTGTACAACTACCACTTTTACCGTCTTCCTCCCGTGGCTTCGGATCGACATGGTGTACCTCGACCACCGGGTGGCGACGCTGAGCCGGCTCTTCGCCGCGCGCAACGGGGCGGTGGAGCCGCGCAGCAAGCATGGGGCACGACCGCAGGCTGTAAAAACTCCCGTGTTCCAACAGCAGCAGTTGCAAGCGGCCGCCACCATTCTGTGTCCTGCAGAGTGGGCCGGCACGTGCGAAAACGCCGGCGAGGTGCTGTTGCCGCAGCCGGTGAGCACGGGAAGTACGGTGAAGCAATGCGACGCAGTTTGCCGCGGGTTGAAAGAGTGTGCGTTTTTCGCCATCGACGCCGACGGGATTTGCGGCTATTACCGCACCGGGTGCAGACCGCCTGCTGCGGGCGGGAGGAGTGATGTTAGAAGTAGTACTCATGCCTCTAGTGGTCCGAGTTCTCGTGGGACAAGGCCAACTGCTGGGGACGAGCGCCAAAATGTAGACTTTACAGCAGTGGACACAACTTCTGACGTGACGAAATCAGCACTGAATAAAGCACCAAGCACTAGAAGTTCACCACCATCAGCTTCCTCTTTCGCAGCCAAAGCGGTGATAACGTACTCCATCGCACGCAACGACATCTTGTGTGTGCCGGGGCATGATGTTCCGGACATACCGACAGCGTCCGAATGCAAAGTAGAACTTCTAGAGAAGAACTACAAGAGCAGGAAAACGATTGATGATGGGAAAGCCAAAAGATCGAAAGCGGAGGATCTCGCTGCTCAGTCGAGGACGTCAGCATCTAAACTAAAAACCAGCACCAGCGGAAATTATATGGAAGAAGATTGGGACGACAGTGAAGAGCAGTGCGAGTTGGAAGAAGTAGAGCAACCAGAGGGCCGCCCCGAGGACAAGTTTTCGGAAGCTGCAGCTGCAGCAGAGTCAACATCTCGACAGCACGACGACGCGAGCCGCCTTCTTGCCCGCTACACAGACCGAAAGTACACGAGACAGGAGTGTCGCTACCTGTGTGCGACCACCAGTAACTGCGGCAGCTTTCTGCTGAAAAAGAGTACCGGCGAGTGCCAAACGAGGGTGGATCCCTGTGCCCGACATCAAAGGGGCAGCAAGCAGACCCTCGACGAGGCCGCGGTGGCGCTGGCGTCGCAGACTGTACAACAGGCGCTGGGCAGTTCTTTTTGCGTGGGATCTTCGGAAAAGCCAAATGGCGACCTGGTGGAGCGCTTTCGATGGCAAGAGTCGCCGGTGGATGAACTGAAGAATAGCAATAGAGAATCTTCGACGTCCAAGTTGTCGTCCAAGAAAAATGTCGAAATTATACCGGGGTCTTCTGCTTCTCCACGCGGGCGTACTGAGACTAACAGTAAGCGCAAATCTTCGCGGACGACTGACAACGGTATTCTTGAGCAGCACAGAGACCACGAGGCTTCCTCCACGGCGAGCTTTAGCAGTGGAAGTGAAGAGCCTAGTACATCAACTCGTAGAAGAAGTTCTTCGTCCGTGGTCTCTTCATCCGCCGTGCGCGGACCACCACAGAAGGATCATTCATCAGCGCTCGAAAGCACAACTTTTCGCAAAAAGGAGAAGCGGCAAAAACAAGAAGATATTAGACGAGGGGACGAAGCCGCGACGACGACGGCGACAGCAGCACAGCAGGATCTTGGTGTTGCGGCGGTTGAGACGGAGCGGCAGCACGTCGGTGGAGAGCTAAGTCGTGAGATGAAACAACAGAAACAACAAGTACGAACAAAGACAGGAGGGAAGATGAAAGAGAAAAAACGGCAGCAGAAGAGGAAGCTGCATATGACTGCTTCTAGAAAAATGCCGCCCACGACCAGCACGAGTACCACAACGCGGCTCGAGACGGAGATTAATCTGGCCGAGCAGGGCGTGCGGTCCGGGCAGGTCCAGAGCGATGTTTTTGAGGGCAAGGAGGCGGTTGTGTATCCGAACGGGGGGTCGGTTGACATTTTGGACAAAGACTGCAGCTCGGACGATGGAGAACACGCGGTGGTGGTGGATATTAAGGTAGACAACGACAATACCGTGGTGAAAATGAAGGGCGAGGGCCGGGCCACGGAGGAGCCTTGGAACAAGGATAACAGCTGGTGCGTGCGGTTTCTGGATCCGAACGGGGACCGGATTAAGGTCAAACCCGGCTTCGACTATTTCACCTGGCATATCAAATGCAAAAATGTCTGAGTCTGGAATGTTGCCGGGTTTGTCATGCATATTTTCCATGAGCCAGGATGTCTGCAATGCACGACCGAGCATCACAGACTTTTAAGGGCTTCCTGATCGATGCCTACTCCGCATGACAAATGTCCTCCCCGCGTAGCACAAACTAGACTTCTCTTGCTGGTCATGCAATACAGATTTTTTTAGAATCCAAAGTTAGCATTTTTGACATTCATTTTTAGAATCCAAAATTTTTTTTAGGTTTCTTAGCACCGCCGGTAGCGCTAGCCAAGGGCCCCCCCCGTTCCTTTTTGCGGTCTCTGGATCCTTATGTTGCCGCACCATCTTGGTGCGTTTTTTTGTTTCGGGATCCGGCGGATCCTTCTAGCTTAGTTCCTTCGCGCAGGCGCCCCTAAAGTGGGCCGGTCGGTCAGCATGAAATGAAAGCAAGGGACTAGCGTGTGGCGGAGGCAGAAAAGAAACAAGCGGCGAAGAAGCGCAGGGCGATTCGGTGCAGCGTGGGCGTTAGTAGTAGCAATCCGCATAGTGACAAAAATCAACATGGTGCAGCAGGTGCGGGAAGCAGCAGCAGTAGTAGTGGCACTAGTATTAGTGCCTATCCGGGCGGCAGTAGTAGCAATCCGAGCAGGAGCTGAAACTGGCGCCACGCAGCAAACGGTGGCAGGGGCGGCAAGAGCACTAGCAAACTTCGCGGCAGTAGGAACACCAAAGCCCGCCCTCCCCGTTCGTAGCAGCAGCAATCCCCCCCCCTTAAAGAAGTAGCAGCCCCCCCTGCATATACATGGCCCTATGTTCGTCCAACTCCGCATTTTTGTCTTTGCTCCCCGACAGGGGGTTTCCTGAGGGTGGGGGGGTGCGGGAAGTCTAAAAGCAAATGGGACGAAAGACGCCTGCAAGCGAACCGATCATGATTAAAAAGAACGAAGAGCCACGGCAGAAGGGCCGGCTCTGCGATGCCATGAGAACGAAACGGCATCAGTGTCATGCCGGTTTTCCTCCTAGATTTAGGAGATGGCGCAATATTGTGCTGTTTGAAGGGTTGTGATGCGGTTTTGCATTTCAGGACCAAGCCCCACAGTCAGGAAGACAACAGCGGCAAAATGATCAGCGTTCGGGCGCGCGCGATGCTTGTCCCATCTGTTTTTTCGCCGAATCACTTCCTTCATCAGGGCCTTGCTCAACCCTGGACCAGAACGTGTAGGACTAAGGACCCAAGAGGTAGGCACTGCAGCGGAAAGCTGGGCAAAGCAATTATTTTTGAAAAAGAACCCAATAGGAGCCGACCTGCGTGGATGGTTACAAAACAGGTAGCCTGACCCCAAATGGCAATGATCATTGGGAGCAGCAGAGCGCAGCAGGACCTCGGGACTGCAACAGCTCACCCCTGTTTTTGTTTACGAATACGCAGTGCGCCGAGTATGCCACTACCTCGACCCCTCAAGAAAAGAAGTAGCCCCCCCAACTACACACTTGCCGTCCGCGATCAGGATCCCATGCGTACTAACCAACATTGTGCGAACCGAGATCCCGCGGGGCACAGGGTCTGGCCGGCTCGAAGCAGAACGCGCAGCACAAGCGGGAGACAACACATCCAAAGGTGGGGATGGTCTCAGGTCGGTCAGGTCCGCCAAGGGTTGCGTCTCGCTATCAGGGTTTCGCCAACTCCGCGGGGGCGTCGCGGGTATCTCCCTAAAACACCAAAACCGGCACAAATTGGGCCGGCAGTCCGGGTAATTGCTCACCAGCCAGTTTGTATGGCGAATAAGGTGCTCGACGAAGGAAGGAGTAAGCATGTAATTAGCACCTCCGGTTGGTAGAGCGATCGGCTACCGAGGCACGTCAGGGGGCGTCGCTACTTCAATTCAATTCAATCCAAAGTTAGCATCACAAGTTCCAACCTTCCAGACCCAGACATTTTTGCAATACATATGGCAAATGGCGAAGCAACGGACCGACGCGTGGCACGAGAGCTGCCTCAAGTACAAGGATTCCATATGCGCTGCAAATAGGTCTGGGTCTGGAAGATGAAGAATGCAGCTTGTCGTGCTAAATCTGGATCATGCAAAAACTTGTGTTGCATGGTTACTAAAAGCGGTCCATTTTTGACCAAGTTGGGAGTGAGTCTCTCATGCAGGATAGGCATGGTACAGATCTCACAGTAGATTCTGTCGTGCTAGATCCTGCATTCCAGACGTGATGTGTCATGTCGAACCTGCATGAGAAGTCTAGTCTTGTACTCTTCCGGACCCAGACATATTCGCATTTGATATTCCAGCGGGAACAGCGATACGTCCTTCGAGGGGTTCATGCACGGGATTAACCAGATGAAGCTGCGTATCACAGGAAAAAAGTGTTACAGTTACACATTTGTTGGAGTTTCTGCATCACAAAGTTGCTCGACATCGCTAAGAAAACCTGTGATGCGCAGACTATAAGGGAAAACACCAATGAAATCAGGCTGGCAAGCATTTCCTGCATGACAGAGGTTGTCTGTCTTGCTTGTCTTCCATCAGAGTGTGTAACTGTAACACTTTTTTCTCACGATACTGCGGGTGCGCGAAAAGGGTTCCTGGCTGAGCAAGCTCCGGATCACCAGCGGGAACGCGCACTTCGTGGTGCGGCCCAGCACTATATGGATTGTAAAAGTGTCTGGGTCTGGAAAATTGCAACCTGTCATGCTGTCTTTGGATCCCAAAAAAATCTGTATTGCGTGACCAGCAACAGGGGTCCAGTTTGTGTTACGCGGAGAGGGCATTTGTCATGCGAAATAGGCATCAGGAAGCCCTCTAAAAATCTGTGATGCTAGATCGTGCATTACATGAGTCATGGATCATACAAAATATGCATCACAAATCCCGGAATCTTCCAGACCCAGACATTTTGACATTCGATACACTACGAGCACCACCACGACCCCGGCCGTTGATGAGATCGGTGCGGTCGAGGCCGAGCTGTTTGGCACCATGGAGATCGGCGTGGAGGGTGGTACCACGCCGTACGTACACGTGCCGGACACGGGCACGGGGAACCTGGATGCCAACGGCGACCCTCTGGCCGACTTTGAAGACAAAGATTGCGCCATGAACACGGGTATCAAATGCAGAAATGTCTGGGTCTGGAAGAGGTTTGTCATGCACGTTTTCCATGATCCATGATGTCTCTGATGTGTGCCATAGCATCACAGATTTTTTGAGCGCGTATCGATGCGCATCCTGCATCACAAATGCCCTCTCCGCGTAGCCAAATTTGACTCCTCTTGCTGGTCATGCAATACAGATTTTTTTAGATGAGTCCAAAGTTAGCATCACATTCCAGACCCAGACACTTTTGCATTTCATAACGGGCAACGAGGCCAGGTTTCGCGTGCTGGTGCGGGAGGAGGCCCTGGACCTGCAATTGACCGGAACCGCCCGGGCGGCGAGTGTCGCGACCGAAAACAGCGACGGGGATACCGCGTCGGACGATAGTTTCTGCGTCAAGATTGTGGGTCCGAACGGGGACGTGGAGGATGTGAATACGTGGAGGCCGATTTTGACAACAAATAGCTGGTCGACGAGCGAACTGGAGAATTCGTCCGACGGTGACGATACCTTCGCCGCCTCGCAAATCGGCATCAACACGGTCGTGTTCGGGGTGCGGGAGCGGGGCACGTGGCTGAGCAAACTGAATCTTCGGATTTCCGACGTAGTCCCCCCGGACGGGCGGGCGTCGTTTCTGCGGAAACCGAATTTCTTTCTGGCGGAGTCGATCCAGAGCTGCGACGAAAAGTGCGACGACGTCGGACTTCCGTGCAACAGCGAGAAAACCGCCAGCACCGCGGAGGCGACCTTTCAGCAGGTGCTGCACGATGCCTCCGCCTGCAGCTCCGTGGAGGACGCCGTGGTGGGGACGGCCCCAACCACGGACATGGACTTCGTACTGGCGCCGTATGCCGAGCAGAACAGCGCGGACCAGACGTGGAAGTGCGTTCGGTTCCCTCAATCGCTGGAGTCCGCGGGGCTGTCGCCCATCTGCAGTGCGAAGTCGGAGATCTCGGTGGGGCCCCGCCGGGTCTGCTACTGCGGCGGCGAGCACATGCGGTGGGTCGGCGACGCGCTGCGGCTCCCAATCCCCGCGCGCCAGTTTGTCGCGACCCAGGGACCGGAAGACGCCGGGTCGGAAGACTGCCAAGACGCGGGCGTCAGCGTGTGCCCGGCGAGCAACGCGTGGAACCGGGCCTTTTCGAACCGAGCCCCGACGGAAATCAAAAACGACGCGTATACGAAAGCGGCGCTCGACGCCGGCTCGCTCATGTGTTCGAAGACCACGGGGGGCAGTGCGGGCCCGCCGGTGGAAAACGCCTACTGGCGGGCGGCCTGGAAGGGCAGCACCCACGGCAATTGGACGCTGTTTGCGCGGCACGTGGCGGGGTTCGAAATCTTTCCCGACGGCGAGAGTACGAATGTGAACGGCGTGCAGACGGCAGACGTCGTTTTCGACGACGCGCCGGCCTTCACCGAGAAAAATTTGCTGGCCGCCTTCCCGGGGGGCGGCGCGGGTGGAGCGGCCACGTCGCCAACCTGGGTTCCGCTTGCGGCAAGAAGGAGCTGGGGCATATCCTGAGTAAAAACGTCCCCACACCAGAGTCAAGTTGGGAATCTAGCAACACAAATCTCCAAATTTTGGGAGCCGTGCATGACAAGTTTCCCCCTGCAGTGTAGTGGTGATTGGCAAGAGAAGCCGCATAAGAAAGTCATTTTCACATCCTGTTTACAGCATTACAAATTACGAAACACGATTGGAAATTCCTCTCATGGTGCTGCGCATGACAAATGTTTCTCTCATTGCACATTTGTATGACCAATCCGGTGTGGGGACGTATTTTCTCAGGATAGGGCAGTATGACGATTCAGGCGACAAACGGCGCGGACGAGATAGATTTTTGCGGCATCCACTTCTACGCGGCAAAGGACCCGACGCCGCTCCGCATCACCGAGTTCAGTTACCGCGTGTTTCTGGCCGAGCCGCTGCAGAGCTGCGACGAAGCCTGCGGCGCGCAAAACTTGCCGTGTAACAGCGAGGAAACCAGTCAGGCGGCGGATTTTGCGGCCATGGTCGATCACCTGGGGGTGGACTGCATCGACACACAGGAGGCGCACTTGCAAGAGAACTTCGCGCCCTTTCTGTTGCCGTACGACGTGAATAACCCGGTGGTGACGCTCGCGGAAGCGGGCCGGACTACATCCGCGGCAGGCAGTGAACTTCTACGCGAGGGTGCTAGTGGTACTACAGCTACTTCTCGTCAGGGGGCAGGGATAAAAAGTAGAGAAATTGAGACGTCGCGAGAAGAACAACAGGCGAAGCTGTTGAACAAGATTTTGAAAGCAGGCTCGTCCGGTCGACGGCCCTACCACTGCTACTCCTACAACAGCACCGCCACTGCGGCCGGCGTGCACTCGAGCTGCAGTGCTCGTTCTCACCTGCACGCGCACCGCCGCGTGTGCTACTGCGGGGGCCCGCACTATCCTGAGTAAAAACGTCCCCACACAAGAGTCAGGATGGGGATTTTGCAACACAAACCTAGGAGTTTTGGGAGTCACGCATGACAAATTGCACTCTGCAGTGTAGTGCTGGTTAGCAAGTGCAGCCGCATCACAGATTCATCTGCTCATCCTGTTCACAGCATCACAGACTCCAAAACACGATTGGAAATGGCTCTCATGGGGATGCGCATTACAAGTCTTCCTGTCTTTGCAAATCTGCATTATAGCTCTGGTGTGGGTACGTTTTTACTCAGGATACGCACACGCGCGTGTTCGACGGGAAAACGCTGAACCCCATCCCGGGCAGCCGGTATCAACTGTAAAAATGTCTGGGTCTGGAAACTTGTCATGCTAATACACGAATGAAAAAATGACTAGAGTAAGCAGCCTAGCATGACAGATTCTTGAACGGTCCTGTGGCGTGTAACACGCATGAGAAACTGCGTTTTTGCATGATACAGAAGCGCCGCTATTCCGCAACACGCATTACAGAGTTTGGGAGTATGCGAGTTCAGCATTACAAGTTTTGCATTCTTCCAGACCCAGACACTTTTACATTTGATAGCCGGTTCGTTGGAACGACGTTTGACGACACGGGCACCGGCAACAACTTCCAGAACCGCGCCCTTGACCAGCGGCTCCCCGTGGGCCACAACGACGCCCTCGGCGCGCAGCTGTGCGTGGTGCTGGGGGCGGGCGGCGGCGCGTGGTGGCGCGTGGAGTTCGCTGTGTCGGCGAACCCCCCGGCGTGGACGCCGGTGCCCCCGCACCCGTGGATGGACAATCCCTTTCTGTCCGAGTATGTGGAGGGCTTCGAGATCTGGTGCGACGCCACCGTGGGATCCTCTTCCCTGCAGGAAGCCGACCTATCAATTGCTAATATGTAGTCTGGGTTCTCTGGAAGATTGCAAGAAGACCTGTCATGCACGTTTTGCATGAACTGTGATGCCTATGATGCATGCCCTCGCATCACAGAGTTTGTTGAGGGTTCCTAATGCATATACCGCATGAGAAATGTTGCCCCCACCTCCGCGTGGCAGAAACTCGACGTCTCTGCTTGATGCTCAAGCAATACAGATTTTTGTAGAATGCAAAAGCGGCATCACAAGTTGCAATCATGCTCCAGACATTTCCAGGGATGTTTGCAATGCATACGATCTCTTTTTCGACGACGACCACCTGCCCGCGGGCCAGCTCCCCCCCGACGACCCGGCGGGCCACTTCGCGCCGGTCTGGGTCCGCGTGCACCGTCGCTTCCAGTCGATGAAGATACAAAACAACCGCAACGGCGAGATGATGCGGTTTTGCGGCATCCAGTTTTACGCGGGCGCCGAGCCGAATGAGGAAGAACCCCCCAAACCGGACAAGGACACCCCCAGCTACCGGCTGGGACTGCCGGGCCAGAGCTGCGACGAGACGTGCGCGGAGACGTCGCAGCCTTGCAACAGCGAAGAAACTATCACATGTAAAAATGTCTGGGTCTGGAAGATTGCAACTTGTCATGCTAAATCTATAGCATGCAAAAATCTGTGTTGCATGATTGCCAAAAGCCGTCCAGTTTTGACCAAGTCTGGAGGTAGTTTCTCATGCAGGATAGGCATTAGAAAGGTCTCGCAGAATCTGTCATGCTAGGTCCTTCATTCCAGACCTCATGGGTCATGGAAAAGCAGCATGACAAATCGCGCATTCTTCCAGACCCAGACATTTTTGCAGTTGATAGAAACGACGGGAAACATCACGGACAACGCAAATTTCGCGAGCACCGTATTACAACGAAAAATGCCCCCACCCCCAGCCTGGCAGCATTTGTATTGCAAACCTTTCCAATGGAAACATTCCCCGTCTTGCATATCTCAGCATCACGAGTTTTCCATGCTGAATCGCTCAAATTTGTGTTGCGAAGGTGCCCATCAGCAGCCGGATCTGTTATGCACAAGACACCTTGCGTACGGCACCTAGATTCTGCATCAGAAAGGCTCGCAATCCTTTCGCGCAACACAAAAAGCTTTCATTTGGAAACTTTGCATGACAAACTTCTGCAAATTCCGGGGCGGGGGCATTTTTGATTGTAATACGCCGGGGCTTCGTGCGGCGAGTACGTCAGCGCCGACCGGGCCGACGGCGCGGCGCCCTACTTCGAGAACGACACTGCGCTCCTCCCGGACCTGCGGTGCGTGCAGTTCAACAGCGACACCTACGCGGTGGGCTACCGGTCGCTGTGCGCCGCCCGGCCCCCGGACGCGCAGAACCACAAGCGGCTCTGCTTCTGCGGCGGGGCGTACGAGCGCAACCTGACGGGGCAGCTCCTGCTTCCCATCAACCCCGCGCGGTTCCAGGCCACCCAGCTGGGCGAATTCGCGGACTTTGCGGACCCGAACAATTTCCGTAACCGCCCGTTCGGGTTTCGGGACCCGGTGAACCAAGGCGTGGCGGCGCTGCGGTCCCTGATTTTCGGCGGGCAGGCGGGGCCCCCCTCCTGGTGGCGGGTGGAATGGAATCCGCCCGCGACGCCGAGCTGGGCCACGCATCCCGTGTAAAAACATCCCCACCCCATAGTTGTCATGCAATTCTGCATGCCAAGAAAGTTTCCCATGCGGAGTTCCGTGAGAAGCACAAGCGTTTTCTATTCGTGTTTTGGAATTTGTGATGCTAGGATCAGGATGCTATGCTAGATCTGTGATGCTTCATAGGTAGCTAAACAGGATGACACTACGAGGACAAACTTGTCATGCCAAACAACGAAAGCCAGTTGATTTGTCTAGCAAAAAAAAAACTTCCCATCTTGACTCTGGTGTGGGGACGTTTTTAATCAGGATACCACGGCGCCCGAGTTCGCGAACTTCCGCACGGGCTACGTGGAGGGCTTTGAGTTTTGGCCCCACGCGGAGGCTGCCACCGCTAGCATCGGGACCAGCGAGCTCTTCTTCGACGACGAGGCTACCCCGTCCGGACTCGAGCTCCCCCCGGACCCGATCCTGTTTAACGGGGTCTACGTGCCCGTCCGCCGGCGGTTCACCTCCATGAAAATCCAGAACACCGACGGGACCAACCCACTGGTGCTGTCCGGGATTTTCTTTTACGCCGGGGCGGAGCCGACCACGACGACGACGACCACCACCACGCCGGATCTGTTATCAAATGCAAAAATGTCTGGGTCTGGAAGGATGCAACTTGTGATGCGCATTGCACAACACACAAAAATCTCTCGTGCACAGGCAGCAAAAGGTGCCCATCTTCTCCTGTCACCATACTAGGGGATTTGTCATGCGGATTGGGCATTGCGTTTGCGGAAGATTCTCGAAATCTGTCATGCTAGGGCTTCCATGACAGACCTTCTGTGTCATGCAAAAACAGCATGACAAAAGTCGGCACTCTTCCAGACCCAGACATTTTTACACTTGATATCTGTCGGGGTTTTATAAGACTGACCAGGCCGGCCAGAGTTGCGACGAGAAATGCCTCGGCCTCGCGCACCCGCTGCCCTGCAACAGTGAGCGGACCACGGTGACGAGCGCAACGCCGGGCTACTTGGCGAAGATGGACACGGTGCAGGTGGCCACGCCCGGGTGCGTATCGAAAGGAAAAATCCCCCCTCCCCATATCAAAACGGAACTTCTGATGCTGGATTTGTGTACACAAATCAGCTTTGTACTGCAGGAAGGCAATGCGGCCAGATCCCCAGGCTAGGTAAGGGCGCATGGGTCTAGTTGTTCAGCATTGCAAACGGCTCCCCTTTAGGCCCAGCAGCATGACGAATCGCGTCCATAATGGGGCGGAAGCTTTTGCCCTTGTCTTCTTGCGAGACAAATGCGATCTGTGACGTCAAAGCAGCAGCGCAAATCTTCGGAAGCACACTGTTTCAATATGGAAAGGGGGGGCTTTTCCTTTCAATAGTGCGACACACGAACGCAGGACGCGGCCGACCACTTCTCCTTCGCTCCGCTGTTTGCGGCGGAGGTCGGCGGCACCGGCGGGGACTGGTCTTGCCTCTTGTTTCCGCTGGGAGCGTACCAAAAGGGGTTTCGTTCCCGGTGCGACGCGATCAGCCCAGACAACAACCACCTGCGGCTCTGCTACTGCGGCGGAGCCGACCTTCCGCGTTTTCCCGCTGTGGTATGAGAGTGCACAACTCGAAGTTCACCTCCTCGCCCTCAGTTGTAATGCAAAGCACCAAACGCTGCAGCCTGGAAGTGGAGCTCACACCTTCTTGCTCGTAAGCACCAAACTTGCATGATACAAAATTTTGGAATCTCAAACAGTACTAGAATCCGCGTGCAGATTTTGGCTAGCATGCGGACGAAGGAGCCCCTTTTCTGCTGTTGCTTGTGTTGCTGTTCTTCATGCCCACCTTCAAATGAGGGCGACCACGAGTTCTTGTGCATTCTCATACCTGGGCGCGCTGGTGCCCCTGGACAGTGCGCAGTTCACGGCGTCCCAGGGGCCGGCCGACTTGGCTACTGGGGACTGCGCGGGCGGCGCGGAGGGTGTACTATCAAATGCAGAAATGTCTGGGTCTGGAAGAGTGCATGTTTGTCATGCTTGTCTGGCATGACTCTCAAATCTGTCATGCACGTTACCCAAGGGCCCCACTTTTCTGTCGTGCAGAAACGCGGTCTGTCATGCAGAGTAGGCAACACCTAGAAGCTACAGAAACTTGTCATGCTGAGCCAGCACTTGTGGCGTCCCCATGATACGCCACACAGCATCACAAGTGTCCAGACCCAGACAGTTTTGCATTTGATATGTGTGCGGGGCGGGCAACGTTTGGAACCGGATTTTCCCTATCACACAGAAAAAAGCTGGCAGGGCATATTTGTAATGCAAAAATAAATACACACAAAAACTGGTCATGGGTGGCCCCATAGCATGCGGCGTTCGATATGCAATACAGGTTTTTTTGTGTATTTATTTTTGCATTACAAATGTGCCCTGCCAGCTTTTTTCTGTGTGATATTCCCCGACCGCACCCCCGCCGGCATCGAGACCGACTACGCGACTGCAGTGGCCGACACCGCGCGACTCTGCTGTCACAGCGACGTTGGCGCGGCCACCGGCGTCCTCCCTTTTTGGCAGGTGGACTTCACGGCCGCGACGGAGGAAAACTGGCCGCTGTTCGAGCAGGCAGTGGCCGGGTTCGAGATTTTTGCGCGCGACCCCACCGTCGGGAGCACGCCGCCCGCAAACAGCCTCTTTATCGTACGAAAAACTGTTGATGTCTCAGAGTCTCAAACCTTTGATGGTGCAGATCCAGCAAAAGAAATTTGCGAAGTCGGAAGAAAGAAAAAACTTGTGATGCGTTCAGACAGCGAGAGAAAACACATAGGAAAGACTGCTTTATTCTTCCATCTCCAGCATGACAAAAAACTGTCTCAAGGAAGTTGCGCATTACAAGTTGAGACCGATTTAGTTTTTTCTCGCGATACTCTCTGGCGCGGAAGTATTTTTTGACGGCGAGACGGACTTCGCCTTTACCCTGCCGGCGGATAGGCATTGCAAATACCCCTGGATGTCTGGAAGGATGCAAGGTTTGTCATGCTTGTCTGACATGACTCTGAGCTCTGTATTGCGTGGCCGCAAAGAGCTCCACTTGCCTGTCATGCAAAGACAAAGTTTCTCATGCGGAATACGTAACTCAGAACCACGGAAAAACTGTTCATGCTTGGCAGTGCATTACAGTGCGCGCATTGCTCCCTGACTTGCATCACAAGTTTCCAGACCCAGAGATATTTGCAGTTGATAGCGGACGTCAACAGTCAATATGGCGGCACCTGGGTCCCCTTTCCCGATCAGGTGGGCAACCGCACGTTTAAGTCGATGCGCATCCAGGCGGCGACCGGCTCCAGCGCGACGGGGCTGAGCTTATCATATTGAAAAGTGCCCCCACGACGACCCCAGAACGTGGAAGCATTTGTATTGCAAAGCTTCCCAAAAATGGGAACACTCTCCCTGTTTCATGTATAAAAATCACAGATTTTTAATGGTGAAAATTTGTATGTAGTGAGGTCACGAACGTTCTACCCTGGCTGTTTTTTTTGCCATGCAGTGCGCAAAACGGCCGGCAGTTTTCAAGCGGGCGAAAGTGTTTATTGACATAAAAAATTTTCAATTATCAAGCTGCCGGGGCTTTGCCGTCAAACAAGCCCGGTCGAAAACTATCGATTCCCGCTTGATAAAACGACGCAGGGGAGCCGGCAAAAGGGGCGCCCTTCTGAGGCGCCCACCGCCTTAGCTTCTGGCGGTTTGGGGCGCCCAGAAAGGGGCGCCCGAAAAGCAACAATCCGAAAAAAACAGCAAATCCGCATGGTATGGGCCCCATTTTGGCCCACAGTCGGGCCCCGCAAAAGACGCCACCAAAATCCGCTATTTCAGAGGCGGACTTAAGGCCAGAAGATGCGGCATTTTTCCAAAAAAAAACAAAAAACCAAAGTCCGCCAAAAGCAAAAAGCCAATCCGCGTGCTATGGGCC
>CAJINV010000004.1:5268257-5352539 GCA_905178155.1 Amoebophrya sp. A120 | reverse complement strand
AAACAAAAAAAGAAGATTGACTATGTGATTAGAGTTGCGATGAATGATGCGCCCAAAAAAAACAAAAAAAAAAAAAACAAAAAAAACAAAAAAAAAACAAAAAAAACAAAAAAAAAACAAAGTCCGCCAAAAGCAAAAAGCCAATCCGCACGCTATGGGCCCGATTTGGGGCTCCCAAGGGGCCGACCCTGGCGGGGCCATAGCATGCGGGGAAGGTTTTTCATGTCGAAACCAAATGGAGGCCGCCGCTGGCTCGAGATTTTTAGCGACCGCCGTGCCGTCGTGCATAACATTACTCACGGCGGCATGGTGGGAAGGGAGGCCGTGTCGTTTTTTGGAGTGAAGACAAAAAAACCGTCATGACCTCACTACCCCCGCTGAGGCGGCTATTATTGGTATTACAAAAGAGCCCAGAAAGAGCGGCGCTTGTCATGCAAGAGATGCATCAGAAACAGTTCCAAGTCCAACTTGCGGGTTGCTGGCACTTTTCAGTGTAATAGAGCTTCTGTGGGATTTTCTTGTACCAGGCGAAGGCGCTAGCGCCGGTCCCAATCAGCACCACGACCACCACCACCACCACCACTACCACCACGACTACCACCACTTCGACCCTGCCGCTGGCGGTCCGCGAGATGTTGCACTACCTCACCGTCTATGCATTGCAAATATGTCTGGGTCTGGAAGCATGGAACTTGTAATGCTAGCCCTGCACTCCTGTAGAATCTGTGTTGCATCATGACTAGCAAAAAGATAGTGCCCTCTTTTGGCATACAAGAGCGCACCAGTTTCTCATGCGGAATGCGCATGAGAAAGTGTGCGGGAAACTTGTCATGCTCAGCTGCATTGCGAAGTGTTTCAGTCATCCACAATTCAGCATCACAAGTTTCCAGACCCAGAGATCTTTGCATTTGATACCGTCGACAACACGGCCACGCTTGGACTGGCGGACCTGGAGACCGACGCGGGCCTCTTGGCCGCCCTGCAGCAGGGGCTCGCGACCTTCGTGAAGGACGATCTCGGGGTGCAGGGCATTGAGCTGTTCCAGATTGAAGACGCCACCCTAACGATCTTGTCGACCGTATCAAAATGAAAAATCCCCCATATCAAAATGGAGATTTCTGATGCTGATTTGTGTACTTACACAAATCCGACTTGTCTTGCAGTACGGCACCCCTGCCAGATCCGCAGCCTGGGTGGGAGCGCTCAGGTCTAGTTGTTCAGCATTGCAAACGGCTACCCTCTAGGACCAACAGCATGCCAAATTGCTTCACAATTGGGCGGATGCCTCTGCACTTGTCTTCTTGCAAGACAAACCTGATTTGTGGTCACAAATCAGCAACGCAAATTTTCGGAAACGTGCCTTTTCAATATGCATGGGGAGGGGGGATTTTTCCTCTCAATAGACTGCGGTCGCCCCCAACGGCGTCAGCGGGACAGCGCTCCTTTTGCAGCAAGACGTCGTGATGAAAACGAGCACAAGAAGAACAAGTAAAAGAAGTACTAGGACCAGCACCTCCGCGTCCGGCGCAGCGAGCGGCACTACTTCTCTCAAGCTGCAGCAGGAGGAAGAACAAGAGCGACAACAGGAACAGGAGCACGCAGTTACAACTAATCGCGCGGGACGAGGAGAGCAGGTTGAGGACCAAGAGTTTCAGCACAGTCAGCCGAAAGAGGACCACGACACCTCCACCCATAGGGAAGAAGATCATGTCGCTCGTACGAGCACTTCTTCAACAGTCGCTCTCGCTGCAGATACAACACGGAGAAGTAGAGCAGAGCCGGAACAAGAAATAAGCCGACAGAAGGACCACGTGGAGATCATTGAAGCGAAAGAACGGAAAAATGAAAAACTTCCGAGACAAGCGCGGGACGAGGTCCTCGGGGAAAATGAACTAGTACCGCCGCAAAAGGAGCCCGAGCCGACCACCCTTGTCGAGGTGGCGGAAAATAAGGAGGATTTAACCTACGAAATTAGTTCCTACCGGTGTTCCCGAAAGCTTAGGTTTGAAAAAAATGGTGTGCTCCTGAACACATGTGCAGAGCGATCTGAAGGTTCTAGAAGTGTGCTCCTGAAGGTTCTAGAAGTGTGCTCCAGAGTGAAAGCTTAGGTTCTAGAAGTGTGCTCCTGAACACATGTGCAGAGCGATCTGCTTTTTCTTCTAGGAAGAAAACGCAGCTTCTTCTAGAAGAAGAAGCAGCTTCTTCTAGAAGCTGCGTTTTCTAGAAGAAAAAAAAGCTGTGTCTTCTACAGGAAGACCAGCCTTCTAGAAGAAGACAAAACTTCGCGTCTTCTTCTAGAAGAAGACGCAGCTTCTTCTAGAAGAAGAATCTGCGTTTTCTTCTAGGAACTCAGTTTCTACAAGAAAACTTCCGGAAAAAGTGTTCGGAAAGGGGTCTTGCAAAGGGGTCTTCAAAAGGGTCGCGCAAAGTACCTTAGTCACGACCTAACAAAGGGTCCACCAAAGGGGTCCACCAAAGGGTCTCGGAAAGGGGTTTCCGCGAGACCTTTTCAAGCTTGCAACTTCCTGAGAACACAAAGAGACTCTAAAAGAAATCCAATGGATTTCTTTTAGAATCTCAAAGGATTTCTTCTAGAATCTCAAGGTGCCTCAGAGGCACCTTGAGACTCTAGAAGAAATCCTGGGAACTAATTTCTGTAAGTCGCGTGCGTAGGATTTGCACTCAGGTCGGGATTACCGATCGAAATGCAGATCTTACGCACCCTACTTACAGAAATTAGTTCCCAGGATCCCACATACAAGAATTCCTCGGATGTCAGCTCACATCCGAGAACTTCGCGGATGTGAGCTGCCAGAGAACTTTCACGCGCAAAGTGCCGAACTTTGCCGCTTTGCTCGTGAAAGTTCGATCCGCGTGTCGAAATGAGGCGATGTAGAAAAAACACGGAAGTCCTGGGAACCAATTTCTGTAAGTCGCGTGTGTAGGACTTGTAGTGAGACCGGGACTACCGGTCGAAACGCAGATCCTACGCACCTGCTTCAAAATTTTTGAAAGCCGAAGGTTTTAGGAACTGCTCTGGGAACTAATTTCTGAAAGCTCTAATTGTCGAGGTGGCGGAAATAACGGAGGATTTAACCTACACAAACGAGATGGTGCTGCAGGTTTTTGCTGCCTTTGGGCTACGGGCCAAGAATATCCCACAGAAAAAGACAGACAGAGCATATTTTTAAACGCATAGCATGAGAAGTTCACAGAAAGCTGAAGCTCTCGGAACGGGCTCGCCCATATCGTGCTGTTTGGGATAGGGATAAGTATGCAATGCGAGTTATTTATTTTGCATTACAAACGCATACGCACCCTGCCTGCTTTTTCTGTGGGATAACAAACACCACGCAGGACGTGTTCGAACAGGCGTGGGCGGCCGACGTGGGAATCGGTCCCGCACAGCAGCAGACGCTCCGGGATCGGCTCAACCAGCAGCTAACGGTGAAGAGCGTCATCGGTGTGAAGTTTGTCGGAGAGGTGGACGCTATCAGAGTGCACAGCTCCCGCTCCCCATCATCTGAAGGCAGAAATGTAGCTTCTGCATGACAAAAAACATCAGGCGTGCGGATTGTAGTACTGTTTGGATTTTATTTTCCAAGTCTGTCATGCAAGGGAGCGATGTGTGGCAGTGGCTGGAACTGCGTTTTATTTTTGCACGACAAAATGAGGGAGAGGGGAAGTAGTTCTTGTGCACTCTCATAGACGCCATAAGTTTCGCGACCGGGTCGCTGTCCGTCTGGCTCGAGAATCCAGCGATGGTGGGCAAGGGTCCGGTGCCCCCCTCGAGCGCGAGTGGGTGGCCGAGTCTGGATACGACAGTGCACAACTCCCCCTCCCCCTCATTCGTATAGCATGAACGGCAATAAAAAACACCAGCACACAAGGAGCCTATGCATGACAAATTCATGCGCCTATTTTAGTACTGTTTGGGAAGATTCCGGAATCTGTCATGCAAACAGTGCCACAGGGAAGCTGCGCGTGGATTTGGGGTTTTGCATGACAAATGAGGGGGAGGGGGAGTTGTGCACTGTCATACTGGAAACTTTCCCGGAGCAAGAGATCGCTCCGACACAGGTGCGGCTTTCGACTACCTACCGCGACGAGGTGTCTGCGGTGCGGTGCGTGGACAACAACACGTTGGCCAGCGACAGTTACTGCCAAACGAGGCCCGAGGTGGCGCCCTTTCTGGAGCTGGACTTCGGACGGAGCCTGCCCATTATCAAATGCAAAAGTGTCTGGGTCTGGAAGCGTGCAAGTTTGTCATGCTTGTCTGGCATGACTCGAGAATCTGTGTTGCATAGGCACGAAAAAGCCCTCTCACCTGTCATGCAAAGACGCAGCTTGCCATGCGGAATACGCAAGACATGGCAGCCGAAAAAATTGTCTTGCATAGCTGCGTATTGCAGTGCATCTATCATGCATTTTTAGCATTACAAGTTTCCAGACCCAGACATTTTTGCATTTGATACCCATCACCCGGGTGCAGGTGTTCGCAAAGTCGCGGGATTGCTCCAGGATTCTGTTCGTGGCGCGAAACGAGTCGTTCTCCGCAGCGGTGTATCAAATGCAAAAATGTCTGGGTCTGGAAAGTTGTGATGCAGGTCACTGAATAATAAGGACAATCATGCGCCGTCGCCGACATGCATGACAAGTTTTTTCATGCTACTGTGTTGCGTATTATGAATGACAAACTGCGTGTTTGCATGACAGGCTAGAGCTGCTCTTGGTTGCCACGCAATACAGATCCCAGAGTCAAGCCAGACTAGCATGACAAATCTCGCAATCTCCCAGACCCAGACATATTTGCAGTTGATACGGTGCCCACCGATACCGAGCTGGGCGAGGAGTGCCAGGAAAATTGGGTGGCGAACGCCAATATCGAGTGCAATTATGTCTGGGTCTGGAAGAACGCAACTTGTGATGCTGCATTTGGATTCCAAAAAAATCTGTATTGCATGAGCAGCAAGGGCGAGAGTGTATTTTTTGCTACGGGAAGAGGGCATTTGTCATGCGGAATAGGCATCAGGAAGCCCTCAAGACATTTGTCATGCTAGGGCATGCATCACAGACATCATGGCTCATGCAAAACTTACATGACGAGTCTCAGAATCTTCCAGACCCAGACATTTTTACACGTGATAGCCAACCTCGTCGTGGGCGTGTCGGACGCCGAGTGCTTGTACGCGAGTCGCGTCCCCATCCCGGACCGGATATCAAAAGCAAAAATCCGTCCTCCCCATATCGAAAACGAAATTTGTCATGCTGTATTTGAGTACACAAGTCGACTTGTATTGCTAGAAGGCCAAGAGCCGCAGTTGTGGCCTCGGTTGCAGGCAATTTGCCATGCTGTTTCCCACTTTTAGTTGTTTTTTGTTATGTTGAAGACGCAAAGGTTTATTCCCACGGCACCCAGCACTACAGCCCGCATCTTTTCCCTTCTAGCATGACAAAGCTCCCACAAATCTGCATCACAGATTTCCGCTTTGATATGGGGAGGGGGGATGTTTCCTTTTGATACCGGACCCATGGGTGCCAGGGGCGGTACCGCGCGGCGCCGTTTCGCCGCTCGAAGTTCGACAACTACGAGTGCAGTGTGCCGCTGTCTTTGAACAGCAACGAGTCCTCCCTCATTGCCTACGAGGGGGACGGCACCGCAAACACGCGCCGCTTCGACTTCGATTGTAACACGCGGATCGCCCGGTACCTGTGGGTATCAAATGCAAAAGTGTCTGGGTCTGGAAGAATGCAAGTTTGTCATGCTTGTCTGGCATGACTCGAGAATCTGTGTTGCATAGGCACGAAAAGGCCCTCTTCCCTGTCATGCAAAAACGCAGTGTGCCATGCGGAATACGTAAGACATGGCAGCCAAAAAATTTGTCATGCATAGCTGCGTATTGCAGTGCGTCTACCATTCACTTTTAGCATTACAAGTTTCCAGACCCAGACATTTTTGCAGTTGATAGTGGGTCGAACTCCCGCCCGTGTACGAAAACCGGACCCGCTATGCAACTGTCAGGATTGAAATCGTCAAAGTTGAAATAGTTTGTCATGCATAAAATGCAATGCAGAAAAGACCTGTCTTGCAGAGTAGGCAAGGGAGGCAGATTGTAAGCCTGTTTCGGGGTAGAAATGGAGCTGCTAAAGTAGCATGACAAAAGGCGTCTTCCTTACCCAAACAGCATAACAAACTGGATTTCGGCTCTACTCAAATTTGTCCTGCGCCGCTAAGAAATTAGGCTTCCAACTGGTATCGATTTTATGCATTAATTAAAAGTTTTTTCAACTCTGTCGATTTCAACTCTGACACATCCATACCCGCTACCTCGCTCTGAACGAGATTAAGGTTTTCGGCCGCCCCTAGGTCGCTCCTGCATTGCTACTTATGAATATGGTTGCTCAGATTACGCAGCAGGGGGATAATTGTAGTTGTATGAATACTTACCGAACACGAAGAGACCACCATTTCCACCAATATGTCCCCACTTGTGTATGAACTAGAAATACTAAGTATTAGCCTGTCTGTTGGTAGCAGCTGTACGAATTTTTTTTGTGTCTGTATGAAAGGGATTAGTTTTTCGTTTTATGCGACTTTTTTTTGCACAACGACGCTGTCGGGGACTTTCTTGTCACTGACTACGGTCGCTTTTCGTTTTTTCTATTTGATGTGGTCTTGCTTTAGTTTCTAAGTACTTACTTTAACTTCATTATGCACACCGTTGCGGTTGCCGCTGCTGGGCGGGTGGCTAACCAACTACATGGAGAAATCGAAGGCATGGATTTTAGTTGTCTTTTGATTTCGATGCAGATCATATGCGAGTTGTGTTTTTTTTTTTCAAAGAAGGGTGGCATCGCCTGCGCCCCTGCTAAGTACGACTATTTCTTCTGGATGCTCATGCTCACAACTCCGGTCCGACGAGGCTCTTCGTCTTGCCGCTGCAGCCGGAAGTGCTACATTATACTACTTCAACTACTCAGAGAACAATGAATGTTGTTGGATATGCCGCCTACTTCGAGCCTGCATGGGCATGCGGAAATTGGCACATCAACATCCTTCCACTCCGATGGAATGTTGTCGATACTACAGATTATTTCCAAGAAGCAAATTCCTATACGCAAATGCATATAGTAACTACAATAAACTCATTTTTAGACGGCAGTGCGTGTTTTTTTCAAAATGGATTGATAAAAGAACGTTTTAAAGCCCCGGCAGTGCGGACCGGCGAAAACAAAACGGGGGCTTTCATCCGAGAGCTGTATCTCTCCTGTGTGTTGCTCCGAGAAGTCGAAGTCTGCGTGTTGGTAGTTACTTTGGGCACCAGCTGCACATACTTCGATTTCGTTTTCGATCAGATCCGATCAAATACACACATTATGTGCACCATGTGCCGCACCAGTAAATCCAAATAGTAATCGAACGAACAATTAGTGCAATTGCGAAAAGAACACTTAGGCGCGCCATGCATAAAAGCCATGGATCCATGCATAAGTTTTGTCCGTGAGCGAAAAAACGTGAAGAACATCCTGAACTTCTACGAGAAGACCTCGCAGACACGCGGAGGAATTCTGCCCACGGGGCTAGCGAACGCGATCAGAGGAGGACAGGCGGTTTTTGACGAGGCGGACTACAAAGACGTGGCAGAGTGGCAACCGGAGAAAAAGCCGAGCAAGGTCCAGGCGAGGGACCTGAACAAAATAGCGAGCTGGGTCGGGAGGCTCTAGGAGAGAGACCGCCAACACGAAAACGAACAAAGCCGACAAACTGCTACGGACGAGGGGACTACGCTCAGCCGGGCAACTTCTCCGAAAAACCCGCACCCAGAAAAATCCCACCACCCTTCCCCCCTCGCTTTAGGTCTATCTGCAGTACATGACACCTCTGGCTGCAGGAGCAGTCCTGGGGTGTTAGCGCGGGAGGAGCGGAACCGGTGACCAGCTGCGTCGGCCAGGGCACATCGAAACAGGTGGGTCTAGGGCAATGAGGGTGCGCCAAGTGGAAGGTGGTGGAGATGGGAACGGAGACAGAGTAGAGAACTTGTCGAGGCGCTTGTTGAGGCGGTAAAGTAGGTAGTAGCGTGAAGCCACCGCGCATAGTTAAGAAGTTAAAGAGCACGACACTGCGAGGCTCGACCCGTCCTCGAACGGGGGCGGGTGAATGTAGCAAGCGGCGATCGTGTTACAGAGGCTGTCGCTCGTCCGCCACACTAGTTTCCTAACAGAAAGAAGAAAAAACAAGACAAGGCGCCTAAGCTACTACTAATGCTTACGTGGTAAAACAGTAGAATAGCCGCGCGCCGCAGTCAACCCAGGGAACCCGCTGAACTTCGTTTTAGCGGGTTTTGTAGTAATAATCCCGAAAGCATGATCATGAATCAAAACAGGGGCGGAAAGTCCATTTTTCTGGATCTTTACTTAAGAACGGGCGCAAGTAAAAGCCCAGGCGTTTCAGGTTGAAAGTAGTCTTTTTTTCTGGCTCTTTGCTAAAGCACTTATATGTGGTTGAAGCAGTATAGCTGTATTTGATGGCAAAACTAATTCATTGACAACTCGAAAAGCACAAGTGACATACTTCTTGTTTTAGTTTTTTTTCTTTTTGGAGCCGCTGTTTGTAATCCAATGGATTATGTGCACCATGTGCCGCACCAGTAAATCCAAACAGTAATCGAACGCAGATCGTGGTTTGCTCCACCAGCTAGTTTAGGCGTTATTTTATTTCCCGCCCCGCCCGGAAGATCGGTATCGTTTTCGTTTACGCTTTGCACCAACATAGTACAAAGGAGCAGCTTCTTCAGGTTTGGTGTTTACAACGAGCGTTGGATGAAAATTGAAAACAAATAAAGCACGTCAAAGCTCATCTTCAAAAAGATCCAGATGCCACGAGGCCGAAACGGAAGTACAACCAGCGCCACGACCTTTAATACCTTTCTCAACTCTGTGACGTGGCGCGCTGGTGCCTGCGGTCAACACCATCACCATCAGTGCTCTGACATCTGGTCGTGCAAAGGTAGGCGCAAGACTCGAGCCCTGCTCTCGATCAAGAACATTTAGTGTAGACGAGCGCAGCTAGTACTACTAGTTTTCTTCCTTGTTCACCGATCTTCATCTTAATAAATACTTAAGTAAGTTACAGCTGAAATAATTTTGTTGTTCATGTCACGACTTCGTGCGCCGTGTTCCGGTTCGTTCCCAACTGCCTCGCATTCTTCTTCCATCGTGTCGTCCTCGTAATTTTCGTGCGGTGCCGGTTCAAAGCTGCTCGCGTATGAGGAACTGCTGGCGGTGAAAAGCCGCCCCGAGGAGAGGGCGTGTCGATGAGGAAGTGGCGGCGGAGAAGATGAAGATTGATATATAAATGTACGGATGATGGACTATACGCAGCTAGCGCTACGTGGTCAGCATGATCAGCTGAGAGGTCTAACATCCCGCGGCTGATCGCTGATCGTGATCCGGCTCGTATTGAGAGGAAAAATCCCCCCTCCCCATATCGAAAAGTTATGTTTCCGAAAATTTGTGTTGCTGATTTGAGACCACAAATCGCGTCTGTCTTGCAAGGAGGCAACTCCACAAGCTCCGCAGCATTGTGCAGGCGGTTTGTGATGCTGATGGGCCTACAGCACGGACGTTCCCCATGCTAGACGCCTGGGCCAAAACCTCTCCCCTTAGGCTTAGTATGGGCCTGCATTTCTCTCCAGCAAGACAGATCAGATTTGCGTACGCAGCTCCTGCGTCAGAGACGTCGTTTTGATATGGGGAGGGGGGATTTTTCCTTTTGATACGGGCGCCCTGCTCGAAAATGCTGTTCGAGCAGCATTTGTTTCTGGATGCGCCGCGCGGCGCGAGGGAGAGCAAGCGGTGCGGCTTCCGCATGTTCCGCAGTGCGTTCCGCAGGATCTTGTTGCTTAAGCGCTGGGCCACGAGAACGACGAGGACGGGAAGTGGAAGTGCCGCTGGGACTGCGAAAACATCAAAGCGAAATACTAAAAAACTACATGCGTGGTCTCACTTTTTCTACGTTCTTCTCGCTCCGTGTTTGTTGTTCTTGTTTTTCTGCTGCTTTTTGTTTTTAGTCGACGAGAGCAGCTCCTCCTACTTTCACCTCCCTCTGGTTCAGGCCGCTTTTTCCTTGGAGCCCTTTTTCAACCCGTTGTGCTTACCGGAGCGGGGTGGCGGGTGCGACGAAAGCAGTGCCACGTATGAGATTTCGCGGACCAACACCGCCAGCGAGACGGTGCGGTCCTGTGACACGAAGTGTCGGGCCATTTCCGGGTGCGTCGCGTTCGTGATTTTTCGACTTCCGAGTATCACACTGGATTGCATTTTTTACCGGGCTGGGTGCCAGATCGACCCAACAATGGCGACGACCAGGAAGAGGCAGGCCGGCAATTACGACTTCCCGTACTACACACTGGCGCGTAACGAGGCGCAGTGCATCGACCAACAAGACACCCCTTTGCTAGACAGCGACGCAAATTGCCCCGTACGACAAATAAATGATGAACCACACGCAGCGTAGACTCACTCCTGTCCAGTGATCCAATAAATGAGCTTTACAATCTTGAGAGAGATCCGGAAGGAAACACAAGGAAACCAATGACCTAAATGATCCCGGAACTAGTGTGAAGCTGTTTCACGACCACCGCTCTGGGGGTGGTCGGGACAAGAAGCAAGACGACCTGCAAACCAGCAGAGTGGAAGACTTACCCAAGACACCCCCTGAATACGTACAGGCCTTGAGTTACAAGGCCGCAGCTTATGTCGCGCAGTGGGGGGGTGAACGAGTTGACAGGGGGGAAAGAAAAACGTCAGAGGGTGGGCAAGGGAAAAGATTTTTGATGCAGGGTGGGGCCAAGCCCCTGCGCCGCTTCGTGCTGAAAGAACGAAGGCGGAGCGCCATGGCGCCCGTGGTTCCCGTCGTTGTGCGAGCGCGAGGACCCCGCCCGCATTGGGCGCGCGTTTCTGAGGCGGCAAGCCTTAGGCCCAACAACGCTACGCAAAGCGTGGCAGCGGGCGGGCGCCAGAGGACGAGGGAAGGAAGCAGGAAAACAGCCCGCGCAATGCACGGCGCTGGCGCGTGGCGCCCCGTCCGCGCGTCTGTTGTGTGGGCGCGTCCGTGAAGCCTGCCGGTGCGCCCCGCTCCTGCACGCCCTGGCGCCGCCGCCCCTTCTTCTCCCGCGCGCAGCCTTGCAGAACAAAGGCTGGCTGGCTCGCTGTGGCCCCTGCCACGCGCGTGGATAGAGGGCGGGCGCCGGGGCGGGGCATTTCTAGCCTACTCTCCAGGCGCAGGGGCCCGCCACCCTCTCCCCGCACCCCCGGACAACAGCGGCGCCCCACGCGTTAGCTCGCGCGCAATCTCTTCCGCCCCCGCCTCTTCTCGCGCGCAGCCAGCCAGCCTCGCTCCAAGGGGCGGCGGGCGGCGGCGCCCTCGGTCTGCCCGTCTCGTCGTGAACAGTGGGACGGCGCCGGGAGAGGGTGGTGGGCAGCTGCTCGCCTGGTGCTTGGGCGCGGCTTTCCCCCTGGGCCGGTGCTTTCGCTTTCCAACCATCCCCGCGCCCCCCGGCTTCCCCGCGCTTCCCGGCCGCCTCCCCCGTGTTTCCCGCCTTCCCCGTGCCCCCTGCCTTCCCCGTGCTTCCCGCTTTCCCCGTGCTTCCCGTTTTCCCCGTGCTTCCCGCTTCCCCCGTGTTCCCCGCTTTCCCCGTGCTCCCGCTTTCCCCGTGCTTGCCTGCCTCCAAGAGGCGGCGGACGGCGGCGCCCTCTGCCGTTCTCCTCGTGAACAGAGGGAGGGCGCCGGGGATGGGTGGTGGGCAGCTGCTCGTCTGGTGCTGTGGCGCGGGCGGGCGGCTTTCCCCGTGGGCTGATGCTTCCCGCCTTCCCCGCGCTTCCCGTTTTCCCGTGCTTCCCGCTTTCCCCGTGCTTCCCGCTTTCCCCGTGCTTCCCGCTTTCCCCGTGCTTCCAGTCTTCCCCGTGCTTTCCGTTTTCCCCGTGCTTCCCGCTTTTCCTGTGCTCCCCGCCTTTCCTGGGCATCCCGCTTTTCCTGTGCTTCCAGCCTTCCCCGTGCTTCCCGTACGTTTTCCCCGTGTTTCCCGCCCCCCCCGTGCCCCCCGCTTTCAAAGCTGCAAAAACGGAAGAAGCGGCTTCGTTGGAAGGTTGTTGCGAGATATTTCCTGGTCATAATAATTTGCGAGGGCTGCAAAATATTTCGACTTGCAAAATACTTCGACTTGCGAAATTTTTTGGCTTGCAAAATATTCCGACTTGCAAAATGTTTCGACTTGCAAAATTTTTTGGCTTGCGAAATATTTTGCGTTGCAAAATGTTTCGAGTTGCGAAATATTTTGAGTTGCGAAATATTTTGCGTCGCAGAGTATTTCGCTTTGTAAAGTATTTTAATTGGCAAAACGTTTTGCGTTGCAAAATAGATGCGAGCGAAGCGATGGGGGTTGGGCGATGAAAGTTGGGGGCTGGGCGATGAAGGTTGGCAATCGGGCGACGGAAGTTGGGAGCCCGTGTCTTCTGCCCTCCCCATGCCCCCCGCTTTCAAAGCTGCAAAAACGGGGGAGGCGGTTTTTTCGGGGGTTGTTGCGAAATATTTTCTGGTCAGAATATTTCCCGAGGGTTGGAAAATATTCGGAGTTGCAAAATATTCCGACTTCCAAAATATTTTGCGTTGCAAAGTAATTCGAGTCGCGAAATATTTGGAGTTGCAAAATATTTTGCGTTGCAGAGTATTTTGATTCGCAAAATATTGCGAGGCGCAAAATATTTTGCGTTGCAAAATAGTTGGGCGATGAGAGTTGAGCGATGGCGGTTGGGCGATGAAGGTTGGGAGCTGGTAAGTGGGCGGCGGGGGTTGGGTGCTAAGCGATGGGGTTGGTGGCGAGTTTGGCGATGGGATTTGCGAATTGGGCGATGGGAGACGGACTTTGCGAGTTGGGCGATGGGAGTTGAGCGGTGGGCGGTGAGCGATTTCGCAAGTCGCGAAATTTTTGGAAAGTTTGAAAAGTGTGAAAAAAGTTTCGGCGTGGACGATTTTCCTCCCCGTCGCAAAGTTTTAACCGCCCCCGCTTATAGGAGTTATATTGCATGCCGTGAATGCTATGAATCTGTACAGTGATTGGGGATTAGCCTCAACCTTACGGCTATCCCTATTTGAAAAACCAACTGCGTCCCACCCTTTGGGTATTGTTCCCAACTGGTATTGGGTCTGCTCTGTGTGGTTCGTCTTCGCGCTTTCGCTTAGCAGAGTTATGAGCCCAAAATGCATCCTAAATTGCATTGCAGTAAACTAACTAAGCGACCACACCGCAGTAAAAAACGAGCACTACCAGCGGCAGTAATAAGCGGAAAAAGCAAAAGAAGAACAGGAACGGGATGAACGGCGGAAACAAGAATACCGGAGCCGAAGGGCAGCAAGCTGCTATCCAGCAGCCGGAAACCACCGCGCCGCAGACTCCTACTGGCGACAAAATCAAGAACCCCCGGAACCCGAGTACTGGCGGGAGCACCTTCGGCGTTGCCGAGCGTGAGGAATTCTCGAAAACCAAAAAGGAGTTGCAGAATTTGGGCGCAGCAGAAGAGCAACCTCGAGCAGAATTATTTGCATCGCGACAGCGAGAAAACCAATCGCGAGAACAACTGCAAACAGCTTCAGGATGAGGCGGAAGCCGCGAAACTGCAGGCGCAGCAGGCGGAAGAAAAGCGCGCCAGCGACCTTGCTGAGCTGCGGAAGCAACTCGACGAAGCGGCAGAGCAGGCGGAAGCAAAACGCGAAAACGCCGCCACCGAAATTCAGCAGCAGCTCGGTACGATGGCGGAAAAGGCGGACCCGGAGCGCGAAAAGCGTGAAAAAGCCGAGGTGGAACGCGTCCAGAAGGAGCGCGAGAAGGAGCAACTGCCGGAGCAAGTCAACGCCGCGAACAAATTGAAGTGGGAGCTGACGGAACAGCTCTCCCAAGCGAAAAAGGAGAATGAAGGAGGAGCAGCTTGCCAAAGTCCAGGAGCAGAAGATAGAATCGCAGCCCAGTGCGCAATCAGAAGAAGAAAGACAAGAAGCGCAAGCGGTTCTCTTCAACTTCTGAAAGTTTATTCGTCTTCCGATTCCGGTTCTAGCAGTGAAAAGGAAGACGATGGCGAGAAGAAGAAGAAGAAGAAAAAGCGCAAGAAGGATAACAAGAACGCCTTGACCAAGGTCCCCAATTTCGCCGAGAGTCCCACGATGCCCATGTGGGAATGGTTGGGAGTTTGTCTGTGGCGAGAAGCATGACGCGAAAGACTTCACTGCGAATGTCGAGGGTAAGACATCCTGTGTCGACATGTTGCGGACCTACCGGGCCATCACCAAGCGGCCCGAGCTGAAAGACATCCGGAGCGCAGCGGAAAAGCTCGACCGGATCTGCGACGTTTTCCGTGAGGAATATGGCGACGAGGACCTGCTGACGGAAGGTTTGGAGAAATGCATTACGGACGGGAAGAAGCAGAGGCCGTCCGAGTGGTTCCGCGAATTCCAGCAAAAGCATTCTGCTTTGCCAGCTGGAGCTATCGCCACGCGCGAGGTGATCCATCCGTGTTGCCCGTCGCAACTGTACGGAAATGGTGCGCAAGATCATTATCAATGATCGCCCCAAGACCCTCTCCGAGCTTGCGACCAGTATCGCGAAGGCACAGGCGCAGTGGAAGCCCCCGGCCAAGCGTGAAAACGCTGAAGGAGCTCTCTTCGTCGGCAGGAAAGGCAAGGGTGGCGGAAAGCACGGCCAGAAGAGTGGAAAGGGCAAAGGCAAGAAGGGCGACCGTGCTTGCCACTATTGCAAGCGCCCCGGACACTTCATTGCCGAATGCCGTGACAAAAAGCGCGACGAAGCCAGCGGAATTTACAAGAATGGCAGCTCGTACGCCGCGGCCACGAAGTCGAACAACGGCAACAGCCACCAGAACCAGGGAAACCACAATAACCAAGGTGGACAGCCGCAGCAACAGCAGCAAGTCTACCAGCCGCCGCAGCAGCAGGCGTACCCACTGCAGCAGCAGCAACAGCAGAACAGCCTCCCAGCCCAGCAGGTGTGGCAGCCGCCGCAGCAACAAAATGGCTATGGGCACTACATGGCAGCCCCGTGCATTGAAATCACTAAAAAGTCCGAGCGCTTGCAGTGCTTCGCAACACAGACTGCCCACGGTGCGAATGTGGTGGGCTGCATCCTGTTGGTGGACTCGTGTGCAAGCCGGCACATGCGTGGCGACTTAAGTTTGTTGCACTCCTTGCGCCCGGCAGACACGAAGCTGACTTTCTCGACTGCGAGCGGTTTTGTATGCGAAAGTCGTACCGTCGGAGACATGTGGGGCCCGACGGGTTGCATGTTCAAGAACGTGGTCGACGTGAAGCCCCTGGGTTCGAAGACCCTCCTATCACTGGATCTTTTGCGGAAAAGTGAACGGCTTTCCGGTATCCATCGACAGCATGAATTTCTTCAGCAAGTTCCCCACGCATATCCTGGGAGGATTCACTACGGTCAAGATTCCGATGCACTTCCTTGGTGGCGAATCCGGTGGAGAAGTGCTCTGTCACGAACACGCAGGAGCTTATGGAGTCACTCTGGTGCGCTAATTTTGATCATTTCAGTAGCTTTGTTGGTTTTGGTAGTGATGCTAGACTAGCTTGGTACGAAATAGACGGAGCAAACCTCTCCACTTCGGAGATCATCAATGAAATTCGAATGAATCGGAGCAAGCAACTTGTAATGCTCTGCCCTGTCATCAGCGACGAGGTCAAGAGCAAGCTGAAAACAGTGGCAGCCTTTTTCGATGAGCCAGTAACCGTGTCAGCTGGCCCCCTAACTACACAGGCCAGAACGTTCGAAATCAGCAGTGAAGAAATCCAGAGTCTCGCCGCGATTTGCTTAAAAAGTGGACAAATTTGCGGACTCGACTCACGCCAGACCGCGAAAGGTTCTGAACCTGTTGAAAACAGTACACAGGTGCAGTTTAGCCACGTGACTCAGAGCAATTCGGTTCTCGCAGCACCTGAGACTCTCGCAGCACCTGAGACAGAAGTGGGAGAGTTAACGAGTGAAAGTGATAGCGCAGCAGAAGACAGCCGGAAGCCTGTCCCAGCAAAGTCGAAAAAGAAGCCCAAAAAGAAGAAGCGAAAAGCTTCTCCACACCCAGAACGCACTATGCCCGCGAAGAAATTCTGCAAGCGAGATACTGAGCACGCGCCACAGTATGGACGCTTGCCTGCCATACAGCAAAATATGCGAAGTAGCTGCTAACTTGTTTCTACCTACCTTTCAGAACGTCTGGGATTGGAAATTATTAGAACCATGGGCAACAGTCCACAGGCTCCTGGCTTGGTTGTGCATTTCTGCAAACATAACTTGCAACGCCTTAAGACCATGGCCGTCCCCCATGATAAGGTCGGCGGAATCGATTCCAATTCGATCTCCGACGGACTGGGTAGCGCTGGACACATTTTGGCCCGTAGGCAAGAGCCATGCCGTTTTGCATGCTATCAACCTGCACAGCCGCGCAAGTAAAACGCATACACTGACGCGCGCCCCGAAAATGCAGGACACTAAAAAACTCCTAGAAAGCCTCAAGCCGTGTGGGATTATCGGCAAGAATATCCTACGCGACCAAGGCAAGGAGTTCGATAGTTCTGAAGTTCGTCAGTTTTGTCAGTTATATGGCTAGCAACTCTTCGGAACCCCCAAAGCCTCTTGGGTAAATGGTATCTGCGAGCGTAGACATAGAGTCTGCAGGTCTGTTCTGCACAGGCTCAGATATGTATTCGGACAGAGAACCACTCCTATCCCCAAATTAGTCGAGCAAGCCACTAACGCTGTCAATATGACACCAACTAGCGCACTAGATGGCCTATGTCCGTGCCAGGTTCAGGGGGTTACCAATCCCCAAAAGTTGGAGCCCCCTGGCCCTGAGGACTTAAGCGGTCAGCAGCTTGCACTTATGCAAGACCCTGAAGTAAAAGAAGCCTACCAAATGCGTTGCGAGGCTAGAGCCTGGATTGAAAAAGTTAAAACTGATAGTCAGCTCGTGGCCGAAATGAAGAAGCTGCGAGAAACGCAAAGGAACTGCTACAAAGAGTCCGACGAAGTTAAGCAAGGCGAGCTAGTGGAGTTGTTTGATAAAGATAAGAAGGAGTGGATGGGTCCAGCGACTCTAATCCATAGACAAGTCAGCCCGGACTCAGTAACAAACTTTTGTAGTAGCTAGATCACGACGGCCACTATCGCCGCGGGCATGCTAGTCATATTAGAAAGCACGCGACAGCTAGTGACATGCTGCTACCTCCTATGCTGTTGAAAATCTTATACAAGACGCACAGGGTGCCCGTGGGGCAGAGGCTACCGCCAGTCGGTGAGTTTGTTGAAGAAGAGGCGAAAAGAGAAGTCGTCAGCGATGCATCGGATAGGCGCAAGGGCACAAGACCAACGAAAGTAAATCAGGACGAATTCGAACTCGATCCGAAACTTGAGGAAGCCCAGCCAGTGCGGCCTGGAAGTAACAAGGAGAAGCCTGCCAGCGTGCAGAAGCATGCTAGTGAGCAGAGGGAGCCTGTGTGGCACAATCCTGCCAGCGAGCAGAGGAAGCCTGTGCGGCACGAAGTGAAAGGGAGCCAGGAGTTGCGTCCTGATGAGAAAAGCCAGGCACTGCGACCTGAGGAGTCCCATTCCAAGAGATGCGCGGACAGCCTGCGTGGCAAAAGTAACTCAGTGGAGCAGTCGCAGCCAGTGAAGTCTGTTGACAGACAGTGAGGAGCCCCGAGCCGCTTCAGGCGGGGAGGAAGGCGTAGGCCTTTCCAAGAGATTCCGGCTCACTAAGGATGATAGGGATTCTGTATCTGATAGAATAAAAGCCGAAGAAGCTGAGAAGCTTAGGAGTGTCCTAGCTAACGAGGAAACGCTTCCAGTACGTGGAGCATGGCATTTGAGAAATGCAGAGCGCCTAAAGACGCTGAAGCAAATCCGCGAACTAGTTGAGGCGCAGCCCGAAACTAGAGAACTAAAGGAGGGCCAGCTGCAAACGCTAGCAGCTGACATAGCCGAAAGGTGTAGAACTAGTGAAGAGCTTAACCACATAGACGAGAGCGCCCTAATTGCTATGCTAGCGCCTTTAGTAGTTAGAGACTGGGAAAAGGGTGGGACTTGTTTTAAAGTCGCAACCCTACCAAAAGAGCGAGAAGACTTTGACACGTCTACCGACGAATGGCGTGCAGCTATCAAGAAGGAGCTCACAGCCCGCAAGCATGTATGTAGACAAGCAACCGAAGAAGAACTTCTAACCCTTAAAAAGTCAAGAAGCAGACCAATTCCGTGCAGGATGCTGCTGCCACGCAAACGCTGTGGCGGATGCAAATTCAGAATTGTTTGTCTTGGATTTATGGACGAGATTTCTTCGTGTGATTCTTATGCTTCTAGTCCCGATCTTAGCCTTTTGCGCATGTTGTTAGCGCTTAAGTGCCAGGCGCCAGGATTGTACGCATTCCCCAGCGATGCTGCGTCAGCCTTTTTACAAGCTCCCTACCCGACTGATGGCGTTGCTATCGATTTAGACGCACGACTACAGGCTGAGTTGAGCTACCGCTACGCTGTTGTAGTCTATGCGATGAACGGCCTGCGCCTAAGTAGTAAAGCGTGGGAAAGCCACAGGGATTCAAAACTCGAAGAGCAAGGCTGGAAACGCAATCCAATCGAGGCCACTCTCTGGCAACGTGGCTTGGTTTTGCTTTTGGTATTTGTTGACAGCTTCTGGCTTTTCGGGAAGAAGGAGGAAGGCGCGAAGTATCGTGATAAACTCAAGCCAGTTTTGAAACTAGAACCTGAGACAGTACGTGACGAGGGACGCTACCGCGTCTATGATGTTTTGGGCATTGTGAGGCGTGGGGGTGTACTCCCTCGGGTGATATTTTGCTCTCCCAAGATGTTTGCGCGCAGAAAATTCTGAAGAGATTCGGCGGGGATATTGGGAAAGCAGTCACGTTGCCAATGGAATCTCCCGCGAATTCTGCAACAGAGGACGACCCTAAACTCTTGAAACCTAAGCAAGAAATGGCCGGAAGTCTGCAGTACTTAGCTCATACGCGTGTAGATATTGTAGTAGCGCTAAAAGCCTGCGCCAGGGTGAAAGCAAGTGCTGAAAGCATTGCAGCCCTGAAGCGTCTATTTAGATACCTGCGGACACGTCGTGGATTGCAGTACAAGAACAACCGCGAGACCTTCGGTGACAGGCTGGGCTTATCGTCTTGGAGCGATTCGGACTGGGCATCGTTTTCGGACCGAAAATCCAACTTCGGTGTAGTCATCACCTTGAACGGTTGCGCAATTGCTTGGCGCAGTGTGCCTCAGCATTCAGTATCTACAAGCGTCAGCGAAGCCGAATTATATGGCATGAGCGAAGCGAGCAAAATGGCTGCGCGTTTCTACTATGTATTGGATTCGCTGCGAACTTGGTGGCGTCAGTATTTTATTAGCCAGAGCTTATTGCTTCCAATTACCCTTGCACGCGATAACAGTTCTGCGATTACTTACAGCCAAGGTTCATGTGGTGCGTAGTCTCAACTGAAACATTGGGACGTCAGACATGCATTAATCAAAGACCTGACTCTACGCGAGTGCATCAAACCCCTCCACCACAGTGCGAAAGTCAATCGACCGAATGGATTGACTAAAGTTTGCCCCGCAATCGAATTTTATGAATTCCTGAAACTCAGCAACATCGTCGTGCTGGATAATTGAAAACGAACACAGAGCGACGGGGATGCTAGTGGACAAGTCCCGACAGGGGGACGGAGGTCGAGAAGGATGATTCGATGACGGAGATGGAGATATTTTGAAGGCCTTGAGCAAGCAAACTAAGACAGCTTTACTTGGCGAAAATTTTACAGGTTTCAGCTACTCGCTGCAAACTCATTCTGCTTGTTTCTTTTATATCAAAGCACCTGCAACCGATAGCGACCTACTCCGTTTTATCTGTTAGTATGGACATTGCCAGGAGTGAGGGGGACCATGGCAAATAAATGACGAACCATTCGCAGCGTAGCTTCACTCCTGTCCAGTGATCCAATAAATGAGCTTTACAATCTTGAGAGAGATCCTGAAGGAAACACAAGGAAGCCAATGACCTAAATGATCCCGGAACTAGTGCGAAGCTGTTTCACGGCCACCGCTCTGGGGGTGGTCGGGACAAGAAGCAGGACGACCTTAAAACCAGCAGGGTGGAAGACTTACCCAAGACACCCTCTGAAAGAATACGTACAGGCCTTGAGTTATATTGCATACCGTGAATGCTAAGAATCTGCGCAGTAATTGGGGACTAGCCTCAACCTTCCGGCTATCCCTATTTGAGAGACCAACTGCATCCCTTTGGATATTGTTCCCGACTGGTAGTGAGTCTTTTCTGTGTGGTTCGTCTTCGCACTTTCGCTCCACACCCCGTAATCCGAATGACAAGTGGCTGCGGCCAATGGCAGGACAAAAGGGTCGGTCTCTTCTCAGACCGACCTTACTCGAAGGAGGAGTGCCGGTATCTGTGCGCGATGACGGATGGTTGCGCGGACTTCATTGTCGGCACAGGCGCAGGCAGTACGTGCGATCTTCTCTCTTCGGGCTGCACGTGGTGGATTGGGCCGTGGTGGAGAAAATACTCCTTAAATCAGTGTCAGCTGAAGGGCCGCGTTTGCCCCGCGGTGTGGGGCGGGGCGTGCAACGAATTTAACTCCCTCGCGATCGCGGGTAGTGACATTGCCACGGTGGACCAGACCAATGTTGCCAACACCAAGATTACCGACTACGACCTGTTTTGTCGGGGCCGCGGCTACGACAACAACTGCGTGGCGATGTTTCGCAACCAGAACAACGGGCAGGCGCAGGCTATGTACTTTGTGGACGGCTGTACGCAATCCTCGGCGGCAGGATGGCAGCACTGGAGTATGGCGCAAAACCAGGCAAAGTGTAAGGCGTACGTGCCCCGCGTCGATGGGACCTCCTGCCCCTCCACCTTCCAGGGCGCCTGCGCGAATATGAACGACAAGCAGCTCGGGTCGGGCATTTATTACAACGATCGGGTTTACAGCGTCGCCGAGTGCCGCTACCAGTGCGCGAACACCCCAAATTGCGGTGGGTTTTTCACGAGAACTATCCTCAGTAAAGACGTTCCCGCCCGCCCATAGTTCTTGTCAGGCAGATTTGCATGTACAGGTACGCGAACGTTTGTAATGCGCATCCCCATGAGCATGAGCGACATTTCTACGTCGTGTTTTGGAATTTGTAATGCTGTATTAATAAGTATAAAAAGTATAAGATTGACAGAATTTGTGATGCGCCATGCGTTACTTCCAAAGCTTTTGGACCATTTGTGTTGCTAAGTTTCCAAGAACTTGAGTCCAGGGTGGGAGCCACGACGTTTTTACATTCAATAGGAAGCAACGGCGAGTGTTGGCTTTTTCAGGATGGCTGCACGCCTTCCGTCAACCCGGACTTCGTTTACTACCGCATGAGCGACTGCAACCTGCTAGCCGAGCCTATGGTCGGCACGCTTGTCTCGGTGCGAGCTCTGTCTGCCACATTCTCGGGCGCCGCTTGGGTCACAGCGGCGCAGGTGTTGCTGAGACCGGAGTACGATTTTTCCTCTCGAGGTACCCAAGAAAAAAAACTGTGTTAGTGTAACTTTCTTTGGCTGACAGCATCACAGAGTTGCTCTACATGAAACAAAAATCCTGTCATGCGTGGCTTGTAAGGGAAAACTAACACACATGGGAAGAGGACTGCGTGGCTGTCTGGCATGACAGGCGTAACTCTCTTGCATTTTCTGCATTACAGAGTTACACCTACATCACAGCTTTTTTCTTGCATACGATGGGGGTCCGGGACCAATATAATCGCCTCGGACATCAGTGTGTGTTTGAACCTATCAAATGTATATATGTCTGGATCTGGAACACTGCAACTTGTCATGCTGAATCTGAATCATTCAAAAATCTGTGTTTCGTCAGCGTGATTAGCAAAAGCTTCCGACCTTGCTTCGACCAAGTGCAAGTGGAGAGGGAGTTTCTCATGCAGGAAGATACGGAGGATAGAGACCTCACTGCAGAATTTGTTATGCAAGGCCCTGCATTCAAGACCTCATGGGCCATGCGAGACCTGCATGACAAACCTTGCAATCTTCCAGAGGACCCAGACATGACATATTTGCAGTGGATAGAAGCTGCAACGCGGAGGCCTCTCCAGGCAGTTTTGGGCCGCAGAGTTTCGCGACGGGGCGCTCCACTACGTTAGCGGTTTCATGATTTTCAAACGGGGGGACAACGATGCCTGTAAGAATAATTTCCAATCCTACGCGTCCTTGGAGTACTACGATCAGAACGGCGTCCTGCTGGAAGCCCCCACCGCCGTGATGACGTCTGGGATTGTCATGGCTGCCGATGGCGTCTGGGTTCCGGTGAACAAGTGGCTGCACAAACTGCAAATCGCCGGACCGACCTCCGGTCCGGGGCTGGACGGAAGCCTTTGCTGGTGTGGCATCTGGATCTACGAAGATTTGTCTGTCACGTCAACATATGCATACTTGCAAAAGTATCGTACTGGTATATAACTTGCGTCACAAGTTCTTTTCTGAAGGAGAGAAATAGCATTTATAATGGTGGTTTAATGCTGAACCTGAAGCATCGGGATTCGTCATGCGCCATGGCTGCAATTGCTACAATTTCGATACTTTTGCAATGCATATAAGAACCAGCACCACGCCGGTACCGACAGCCACGGCGGCACCACCCCCTGTCACCACGAGCACAAGCACCACCTCGACGTTTGTGCGGCGGACAAACTCGTGGCCCCGACGCGCGCCGGGGGCGACCCCCACCAAGGTTTCCATGGAGAACCCCGCCTGCAACGGCGCCGCACCGATGGTAGGGCAGGGGGACCTTAGCTCGTGGCGAAGTTCTATCCAAGAAAATAAAAAGTAACTGCGTTAGTGTATTAACTTTCTTTGGCTGACAGCATCACAGATTTGCTCTACATGACAGAGAAAAACTGTCATGCGTGGGTTGTAAGGGAATGGGAAAACACACATGGAAAGAGGACTTCATGGCTGTCTGGCATGCCAGGTGTAGTAACTCTCTTGCTTGTTTTGCATTACAGAGTTACACTTACACAGTTTTTTTCTTGCATAAGTTCGGAGGGCGTGAACGACTTGGGGGAAACGACCCCGCGGTGGTACGCGACCGCTTCGCAACACACCACGCAGACGTATCAGAAGGAAAAATCTCCCCTCCCCATATCGCTACGAAGTTTCTGATGCTGGATTTGCGTACACAAATCAGTTGCGTCTTGCAGTGAAGGACTGCAGGCCCATATCACGCCTGAGTAGAGAGGGGCTGGCCTAGGCGTTTAGCATGAGAAACGTCTTTTCTGTAGGCCCACCAGCATCACAGACCGCCGGCATAATGCGGCGGAGCCTGTGGAGTTGCCTTCTTGCAAGACAGACGCGATTTGTGGCCACAAATCCGCATTGCAAAGTTTCTGAGGCGTGCCGTTTCGTCGATATGGGGCGCGGCGCGGATTTTTCCTCGCGATAAGACGGGCACGGGGCTCCCCTTCTACATGTCGCCCAACCCGACACGGCACGGCAGCTGTTGGCACTCGGCGGAGGGCGACGGCGCACCTTACTGGTTCGCCAAGTTTAAGGATTCCGAGGGCGGGCAGCGCGCAGTCGCGATTTGGCGGCTGTACAACTACGGGGCTGCGTACACGAGTGAGGCGGGCAAGAGCGTTACCAAAAGGAAATAAAACCCCCCTCCCCACACCGAAACGAAATTTCTGATGCTGGATTTGCTTACAGCACTACATTTCCGGTTTGTCTTGCAGTAGAAAAACTGCAGGCATATGCTAAGCCTGAGCAGAGAGGGTTTGACATACCCGCCCAGTATGACTACACTGAAGGACCAACAGCATCACAAACCGCCGGTATAATGCGGCGGAGCCGGTGGGCTTGCCTTCTTGCATAGGACGGGGCGGATTTGTGGTCACAAATCAGCACTGCAAACGAACTATCAAATGTAAAAATGTCTGGGTCTGGAAGAATGCAACTTGTCATGCTACATCTGAAGCAGGCAAAAGACAGTCTTGCATGATTGCCAAAGGTTGTGCACTTTTGACCTAATCGAGAGGCAGTTTCTCATGCAGGATAGGCATTGGAAAGGCTTCGCAGAATCTGTCATGCTATGTCCTACATACCAGACCTCATGCGTTATGGAAAACCTGCATGACAAACCTGGCAATCTTCCAGACCCAGACACTTTTGCAATCCATACGAATCGCCGCAGGCGTGCCTCGTCTGTATGGGGAGGGGGGGATTTAATTTTTCCTCGCAATAAGCGGGCGCGAGAACCGTCTCAAGAAAGCACGAGTCTATGTGAGAAACGATGCCTCTGAGGAGACGGCGCTGGGCAACCTGGACCCGGCCCACCCCGATCGCATTCAAAGCGTGGCCCACCCCGCGGATGCTTCCGTGACGGCCCCCGTGAATGTGGCCACCCTGTACGACCCCGCCTTTCGCTACGTGGACATCCCTATCAAATGTAAAAATGTCTGGGTCTGGAAGAATGCAAGTTTGTCATGCTTGTCTGGTATGACTCGAGAATCTGTGTTGCATAGGCACGAAAAGGCCCACTTACCTGTCATGCAAAAACGCACTTTGCCATCCGGAATACGTAAGACATGGCAGCCAAGAAATTTGTCATGCATAGTTGCGCATTGCAGTGCGTCTATCATTCACTTTTAGCATTACAATTTTCCAGACCCAGACATATTTGCATTTGATAATCCCCCTGCTGGGGCGGGTTGTGCGGGAATTCTACGTTGCGTGGGACACGGCGCGCGTCGGAGCGCCCGGCGCTACGGAGATTTTAAACGTGTGCGGGATCCTATCAAGAAGAAAAATCCCTCCTTCCCATGATATCAAAACGGAAATCTGTGATGCAGATTTGTGGTCACAATGTCATTGCTAGAAGGGAAAAGATGCGCGCTGTAGTGCCGGGTGGCGTGGGAAAGCCTTGCGTCTTCAGTATGTTACGACAGGAGGCAGCTGGAAGTGGGAAACAGCATGACCAATGGCCTGCAATAAACGAGGCCACAGCTGCGGCTCTTGTTGGCCTTCTAGCAATACAAGTCGAGTTGTGTACTTCTCAAAAAATGCAGCGGCACAAGTTTCGTTTCCGATATGGGGCGGAGGGGGGATTTTTCCTTTTGAGAGATCCAGATACTGGAGGATCAGGCCGACCTCCACCCGCCCGCGCTGGCCGGCTTCGACGCCGTTGCGCGGCGCGTGCCGTCGGCGGACAATCTGGACACCTACTACGACCTCGCCCACTATGGTGTGAAGCTGTTCGATATCAAATGCGAAAATGTCTGGGTCTGCTGGAACAAAGCAACTTGTCATGCTAAATCTGAAGCATGTAAAAATCTGTGTTGCATTGTTACCAAAAGCTGTCCACTTTTGACGTAATCGAGAGGCAGTTTCCCGTGCAGGATAGGCATGATAGAACTCTCACATAATCTGTCATGCTATGTCCCGCATACCAGACCTCATGGGTCATGGAAAACCTGCATGACAAGGCTGGCACCCTTCCAGACCCAGACATTTTTACATTTGATATTCGAGTTTGCGTCGGTGAGCAATGCCCACGAGCTTTACATTGACGGCCCCCCCTTCTTATCGACTGCAAATATAATGTGTCTGTCTGGGTCTGGAAGATTGCGAGACCTGTCATGCTTGTCTGGCATGACTTCTCCGCACTCTGTAATATTGCGTGGCAGCTAGAAGCAGCCTCTCTCGCCTGTCGTGCAAAAACGCAGTTTCTCATTAGGAATACGCAGCACAGAAGCACGAGAAAACTTGTCATGCTTGGCGGCGCACTTCTACAGTGCACTTTTTAGTCACTGACATGCGTCACAACTCACCCAGACATATTTGCAAGCTATACTTCTTCGACGATTTTCGCCCACTGCTGGTGAACGGGACGGCGGCGGAGGTGGTGCTGCCGGCGGGCCGGGTCCTGGGGCTGCGCGTTTTTGTGGACTGGAAGGACCAGGGCTGGGGCCACCGGAAGGGCGGGCTGCAACTGGAGATGGCAGCCAGCGGAGAGACGTTCGACATGGCGCCAGCACCGAAGAAGCGCGAAAGCCACATCTACGTGGTCAATGGTTGCACCAGCCACTACCGGTTCCTACGATATTCCAGTGGGGCCACGATGAACATCAAGCACCGCATCGGCACTGGGAATGGACACGTGCTGCACATTCTCGCGCTTCGCATCGACGCCATCGTAGACAACAGTCGCCGGGCTCTGACGGCGGCAAGAGACAGGAATGATCTGTAAGTTGTAGTCCTGTACTCCGAAAGTTTACTGGCAGTTTAAGTATTATTTTTAGAACGCAGGGGCGTGCTGCAGCTCCGTGCTAAGTAATAAATACTACAAACACAAGTTGTACAACAACTTAGAATGAATAAAGTACTATATCGATTCTTGTGGACGAGATCGATGCAGTTCGTCTGTGGGCTGTTGAACTAGACCAAGTACGTAAGCGGACTCCATTCGAGGAATCTGGTGGTGGCCAGACGACAGAAGCTTTTTTACAAAGACACTTCTGCGCCGAGTTTTACTGAAGAAATAATTTTTGGCAAAGATTGATTTGTTTTCCGAGTTCAACATTCTTGGAAGATCGTGTGAATCGGTTTTTATTGCATCTTTTTCTTCTACTTCGTTCTTCTCGCATTTTCATTTTATTGATGTGCCCGTCGTGGTACAGGTACTTGAAGATCTTGTCCCAACAAAAATAAATGCAGCCTGGGTAGTTCTTTTGTGCTAGATCGTGAAATTATTATATCAGGAGATCGGTGGAGGCGGTCGTTGTCGTTCTGCTCGTTGTTGTTGGGCCAGAGCACCAGCTATCAGTCACCGGGTTGTTTTCATCCGTGTGTCAATCTCTTGTTGCACTACACCCGGCGTGGAGGCCGTTGTGGGGGGCGGAGCGAGGACGTGCAGGTGGTCCTGCTTCAGGCCGCCGCTTTTGGAGAAGACCACCACGCGATCGGCAGTTATAATCTGGACGGGCGACGTGGGATCAACATGGGCAGCTGCACAGATGCAAAGCAACAGCAGGAGCTTCACGGGTTGTGGAGGTTCTGTCGTAGCTAGGTCCTGCTTGTTGGGGTAAGTAAGTAAGAAACCACTTGCTTTTCAAAAAGGAGCGGGGTTCTTCATCTTGCAACAAACAAGGACAAGCATCAAAGTGATAAGATCCTTGTAGAAATAATGTCGGCACTAGTACAACCCCTGGCAGCACCGGCACGTCGTCCGTCCTGTCCGCCCTCGTCGCCTTCTACCAACTGCAAAAATGTCTGGGTCTGGAAGATTGCTACGTTTGTCATGCATATTTTTCATCGCCCATGAGGCCCCTGTAATGCATGACCTAGCATCACAGATTTTTCAAGGGCCTTTTGATGCGTATTCCGCATGAGAAACGCCCACTCCGCGTAGCTTAAACTGAACTCCTCTTGCTGGTCATGCAATACAGATTTTTTTTACCTTCCAAAGACAGCATCACAAGTGACAACCTTCCAGACCCAGACATTTGTGCACTCGATACCTTCTTCCTCGGTGCAAAAATGGGCCTCCGTCATCAACGCGCGGAGGCGAGGTGATGAGATGTTACAAAAAGAACTGCTAGTACTTCATCTGCCCGAGGTGGAACAGGAGCTACAAGTAGAGAAAGATAGCACGACGACAAGAGCTGCTGCCACGACCACTGATTCTACTAATAAAACGCTCGACTTTATTCCGTCGACCAATTTGAGGACCGGCAAGAGCAGTGAAAATGTCGCGTCGGCGAGCTCTATACTAGTTCCAGCTGAGAAGCGTTTTGCTGCTTCCGAGTTTTTGCTTAACACGAGTACAACAACCCGTGGTAGACGTGAAGATGTGCAACAGGGCCGAAAAAAAATTTTTTTTGCGCAATTAGTGAACGCCTAGAAAAAAGACTCAGCGACATGCGCGCGCGAGAGCTTCGCTGCGGCGCTTCATGTAGAAATCCTGGCCCAGAAAGCGCACGAAACGCGTTCGGCGACTTCCAGGGCCGAGAGATATCAAGGCCTACGCCTCAACTGTGCTCCTTCCTCTCTAAAGAAAACGATGTCGCGCGCGCTTTGGCGGATTGCTTGCTAGGTGGCTGGGCGCCCTCGCTTTGCGGGGACCCCGCGGAGTTTTTCTGCAGAATCTGGAAAGGCCCACTTCGCCCAGACGCAAGCGCTACTCCTGTAAAGGCCAAGGCTGAACTGAAATGCGCCACAGCGCCGGCAGTGGCTGTTTTGCACCAAGGCGGACACCTCTCGCCCGCTTCGCTTCTCAATATTCATTTTCGAATCACGACGACACTGCGTTTCCGTTTTTATTAGCAGAAGCTACTCCCACTTGATTTATCCAATATTCATCTGCGCAATTTGCGACAGCGAAAAACGCCAAAAAAGTGCGCACTTTCTGGGAAAAACAGGCGTTTTTTGGGGAGGTGAATATTTTTGCGTATCCCACTGCTATGCTCCTTCCAGACCAGCCCAAAAAGTAAAAATATTCATACCTTCTCTGAGGACGTCAAAAAAGTGCTTCTTTTCTGCTTGCAACCTTTGCGGCCTTTGGCAGCACACAAAGTCGCTGAGCTTTTCTATAGACTTGGCCAGCAGAAGCATCCTGGTAAAGGCCAGGCGACCCCGTCTTTTGCAGGGGTTTGCGCCTCGGCAAAGTGTGGCCGTCTAGAGCAACTGCTCTAATGCCCGCCACTTACCGGGATGTGCTCGAGTCCAGTCGGGATCGAGCAACGCCTGTAGGGGCAAGGCAGCGCAGCGTGGCAGCTTCTTCAAAGCTTTGAGACCGTGATCTGCCGCCTGAATGCTACGAATGCTGCAACTTGTGGAAGTTGGCTTTGCATGTCGCCGGCGCGCAGGCCGTCCCCTGTGTGTTTGAAGGATCTGACTCTCGAGCGCCATCGACCGACTGGGCCCAGCAAGCGACTTCCGGGTAGTACCTGCGTCGGGGCATCGCAGGCGCGTTAGCGCTCTGCAATGCCTCACGCATGGCGCGGCGCGCTTCGGCCCGGCTGGGCGGCCACTGGCCGAAAAATTTTTTTTTTGGCTCCGTGAATATTTTTGAAATGAATATTTTATCGCCGTCATAAGCGTTTTGCTGCTTCCGAGTTTTTGCTTAACACGAGTACAACAACCCGTGGTAGACGTGAAGATGTGCAACAAGAAGAACTCCACTTCGTGGAGCAGGCGGTGGACCTCGTCGCGTCAACAGAGCTGCAGCAGCGAAGCACGGTTAATATAATTTCACCCTGCTCAGGACGACGAGCACCGGAGGTCTATTCGCGGCCTTCGCGACGCTTTCTGCCTCCAGCAGATCCCGAACAAGGAGGTGCGGAATTTTTACGTCCTGCGAATCAGAAGAGGAGCCGAAGGTCCTGCTGCTCGTGCAGAAGAAGTCGACGTCCCAGAGGTAGATTATGGTCGAGTAGATTATGGTCGTGGTCCACGGGTCGTTGTAGCAGTTCGAAGCGAACAAGCGGAAGTAGAAGGGAGCAAAAACAAGATCAACAAGACCTCCGACAAAAACTTGCCGGGGCTTTGGGTGCTGGTACACGAAACTACGACCGCCACTACGCTGACAGTTGTACCACTTCTGACAGCAAACGCACAAAGAACAGGACGAAGTTGCAAGCTAGCAGAAACTGCACGGGGAGAAGAAATGGCAAGATAATTTGTGTCCGCGATAGTAAATCAAGAACTAGCTGCGAGCAGTGTGAAAAGAAAAAGAAAAACGCAAGCGGTGTCGCAGGAGCTGGAGAAGATCATATTATGGTCGTCGCGCATGGTCGTGCTAGTGGATACGTCGAACGAGGCGCTTGCTACAGAGAACATAATGCGGATGCTGCGTGTGGTCTTCTGATGTTGATGTTCTTGCCGAACATGAAATTAGGCACACAAAGTAGAACAATAAGCTCGTCGTGTTCTAGTAGAAGGCAGCGTTCTACTACTTCTTGTGGCCAGCACGAGCGGCCGCACGTCGGAGCGGACCAAGTTGTACAAGGACTAGGACCTCCCACAGGTGGACAATTACAAGCTGGACTAGATCCTCTATCACGACAAGAAGTGTTGAGCAACCACAAAGGTGGCACGTTGAACACGAGGACTTTTAGTTTATCTAGGCCAGATCTCAACATCCCCAGCAGCTCTGGTGCAGGTCAAGATCTGCCGGCACGGGCGGGAGCAAGCGATGCGGAGAACGAGTTCATCTTGGAGAACAGTTCTACAGCAGCCACAGAACTGCAAAGACCTGCACGAAGAATTATACGAACACGAACAACTTCGCCTTGCTCTAGTAGTTCTTCCACGGCACAAAAAGAACTGGCGGGAGAAATGGAAAAGAATAAAGTCTTCAACGACCGCCACACGACCAGCATCTTCCGTCAAAGAAGGGGAACAAGGAGCGAAGAGCATATGGTAGTGATCGAGAGCTGCTGGTCTACCTCGTGCTTACGAGAAGCCGGGTCGTGCAGCAGAGGCACAGCAGGCGAAAGTCAAAGGATCATTTGTGGAGTTCTTCTTGCGCAACAAGAAGCTCGTCCCGCTGCTCCAGTGGGGACGAATGAAATCGGATCGGGACGAGGTTCTTTTCGATGTTGTAGTAACAACACAGCTAGGAAGATAAAAATTATATCATCTTCACGTCGACCAAAGGCGGAATTCTTCCGAACACCAGAAAATAAGATCCCCTCGGCGGCCTACGTGCTGCCGCCAGTTCCCCGAGGTCCGTCTCCTAGTACAAGTCGGCGCAATGATCTTCATGAAGACGACCGGAGTATTAGTAGTAGGTTTCTTTCAGTTTCATCCACTCTCGACGTGATCCCGGCCCGGCTGGGCGACGATGTGCAGGGTCGAAGGGTCGCCGACAATTTCATCCACTACCCGCCCCAGGTTGTATCATTTCCCGACAACTACGGTAGAACAAGAACAGATGAAGATGACAACAGCTGCTGCCCTTGGTCTAGTAAAGCTGCTGCATCTACTACTGCAAGAGGAACGATCTTCTCTATTAGAAGTTGTGCAAGAGCTGCTGGTGCAAGAGATCAACAACATCTCCTTCTCCACGAAGCTAGAAGCGCTATTCAGGACGAGAGCCAGCACCACTTCGAAACCGCGTCAAACAGAGGCATCTTCTTCTTTGAGAACCGAGCCGCGCGAAGAAGTTGTACTACTTCTAACCGACAACAACTCTCCTGTCGCAGCAAGAGCGGCGTAGCAAGTGAGGATCGAAATCGTGAAGATGTCCCTTGTCCTACTACTTTCAACGGCGGAAATAAAACAACCAAGGCGAGCCTATCTTCCCTGTCTTCGGCCTCGGACAAGGCGCATCGGGCACGCGTGGCGAGAATGGTCCCCTTCACGAGGACCAGCGTTGTACTAAGAAGTAGTACTTCTACAGGTGGGCTGCACGACCAGTTCGTGCACGAGGACCAATGGAGGTCGTCGCGAGGTGCTCTTTTCTGTGGAGGACGAGCTGTTCGAACTACCCGATCGGAGCTGCACAAATTCATCACTTCACGACCACCAGGGCAGCAGGTGCACAACGGAAGCAACTTTGTGTTGGCTAGGACGGAAAGGATGAGGAACGACAGGAAGAAGAAGCTTACGGAGATCAAGAATCACACGATGAAAGTGGATAGTCGAAGTTGTACTGTTCCTTTGATGGGTCGTAATTGTAGTTTTACTTTTACGGGAAGAAATAATAAAAAACGCAGCAGCTTCTGCTTCATCCCGCCTCCACGATCGGGCTTCAAGAACAACTTCTGCGCGGCGCTCTATTTTCTCGGCCTGTTCTTGCACTTGGTGTCTGTATGCTGCGACTTTGCTTTGGCGGCGATTCCCGCGAACCACGACTGCACGCAGCCGTATCGGTGCAGCGACTACCAGGCGGCGAATAGCCCGTGCCGCGAGGTGACCGGGTCGAACCTATGACAGTGCAGAACTCCGCCTCTCCCTCATTTGTCATGCAAAATCCCAAATCCGGTCGCTGCCCTGTGGCAGTGTCTGCATGACAAAATTCAAAAGCCGAAACAATACTACAGTAGGTACATAAAAAATTTGTCATGCACAGGCTCCAGGGTCGCTCGCGTTTGTGTTGCTGTTCATGCAATACCAATGAGGGGGAGGGGGAGTTGTGCACTCTCATAGAACCTCGTGAAGGTGTACGATCACACGGACTTGTACACTGAGTACTGCTATGGAGTGCAAATATGTCTGGGTCCTCTGGAAGATTCCGAGATTTGTCATGCAGTTTTTCCAAGCTCCGCCAAGTCTGGAATGCGGGGCCTAGCATCACAGGATGTGCAGCCCCTTTGTGAAGCCTGTTCTGCATGAGAAATGGCCTCGCAGCATGGCCAGAAGTGAGCACCTTTTGCACGATATGCATCGCAGATCTTTGTAGGATCCGAAACACGCATCGCAAGTTCGAACTCTTCCAGACATCCAGGGATATTTGCATTGGATAACTGCGCCAGCGTGGTGCAGGCGACGGGAACGGAGCCCGCGGACGCGAAGTTCTGGCTTTATGACCCGCTGAACCGCGAGAAACAGACGCGCGACTGCCTGCGTCAGGCGATGGCGGATGGATTCTGCGACCGGTCCAACAACCACGACAACCCCAACCTGCTGGACGAGGACCGATGCTTCTTCGACGGCGGCGACTGCTGCATCCCCACCTGCGAGTCGCAGTGCGTGGACGAGACGCAGCCGGAGTTTGTGCGGTACCCCCCCGGCGAGGACCCGGCCAACCCGCTGACGTGCAAGGGCCCGGTGGGGCCCAACTAGCCGGTGTAAAAACGTCCCACCCCGGAGTCAAGATGGAAATTCTGCAACACAAACCTTGAAGTTTTGGGAGTCACGCATGACAACTTGCAGGGTCTACTGTAGTGCAGCTTAGCAAGGGAAGCCGCATAACAAATCCATCCCCATATCCTGTTTACAGCATTAAATGTTCCAAAACACAATGGGAAATGCCTCTCATGGGGAGGCGCATTACAAATGCTCTTGTGCTTGCAAATCCGCATGACAACTCTGGGGTGGGGACGGTTTTACAAATGATACCAACAACCAGAAGTTCATGTGCGGCGAGAACGACTACTACTGCGTGGACGACAGCTACGTGGCGGTGGTGGGGGACAACTTTTTCCGGTGGTGCCAGCACGGCACGGTGTCCACCATGCGGGAGTGCTACTGGTCCAAGCTGGACATCGCCTCCGTGCTCCAGCAGTGCATCATCGACGACATCTCGCACGGCAACGAGATGACGAGCAGCCCTCTGTGCGGAAACCGGTCGGAAACGTTATGCACTGCAAAAGTATCGTACTAGTAGAAATCGCATGACAAATTTGCTCAGGAGCATTAAAAATGAAATTTGTCATGCAGATTTACCTTAAGAATAAGAAAGAGGCTTGTAAAGCATGACTGCAAAATAAATTACTAATGCGATACTTTTGCAATGCATAAACCTGCACTACCGGTGACTACTTCGACAACTTCGGGGGCTGCGGCGTGCCGCGGCCCTGGTGCACTGCGAACGCGTGCTGCGACGACGCGCTGCGTTACGGGTTCATCACGTGGAAGCCGCGGGTGTTGCCCTCCCTCTCCGAGCTGATGCAGACCTGCGAGAACGGGGTCACGGACGAGGAAATTCCCTGCTTCCAGTATTACAATGAAAAAGACTCCCACCCCAGAACTTGGCAGCATTTGTATTGCAAACCTTTCCAATAGAAGCATTTCCCGTCTTCGCATATATCAGCATCACGAATTTTGCATGCTGAATAGCTCAAATCTGTGTTGCAAAGGAGCCCAACAGTAGCCGGATCAGTTATGCAAAAGATACCTTGTGCATCAGAAAGGCTCGTAGTCCTTTCATGCAAGACAAAAAGCTTTCATTTGGAGACCTACTTAGCATGAGAAACTTTTCTTGCAAATTCCAGGGTGGGGACATTTTTCACTGTAATATCCAGCACATGGTGCAGTGCGTGCAGCAGAACCGCGCCACCGCGGGCGGTTGCTGCGAGTGCGACCCGGGGTGGAGCGGCTGGCGGTGCGACGTGCCCATGTGCCACCCCAACTGCATCCACGGCACCTGCATCGCCCCCGACCTGTGCCACTGCGACGCCGGGTGGAAGGGGCCGCACTGCATGGACCCGGTCTGCGACCCCGAGTGCGTGGCGAGCCAGGGCGTGTGCGTGTACACCAACACCTGCCAGTGCTTCTACGGCTGGGGCGGCGTGTCGTGCGAGATCCCGGTGTCCATGCCGGAGTGCGTCAACGGTGCGGCGCTGATGCCGGACATGTGCGAGTGCTCCACGGGCTGGGGCGGCCGCGTCTGCGACTACCCGCTGTGCCAGTCCTGGCCGCAGCCTTCGCAGGACTGCGGGCGGGGCAGCTGCGTGGAGCCCTACAAGTGCGAGTGCGACCCGGGCTGGTACAGTTTGAAGGACCTGAACTCCACGGGGTACGAGCAGTTCGGCGTGTTCCACTACGGCGTGGAGGTTACGTCCGTGGTCAATCCCTACGGCCCGCTGCACGTGGACGGGGACGAGCGGATGATCGAGACCGACCTGCTCGGCGCGCGGATCCTGATCTACAACGACATATGCATTGCAAAAATGTCCGGGTCTGGAAGGATCCAAACCTGTCATGCTGTCTTTGGATTCTCAAAAGATCTGTGTTGCTATGACCAGCAAGAGGAGCCCAGATTGTGCTACTTACGCAGAGAGGGCATTTGCCATGCGGAATAGGCATCAGGAAGGCTTCCAAAAATCTGCGATGCTAAGTTATGCACTACAGGCATCATACGTCATGCAAAATATGCATGACAAACCTTGCAAAATATGCAGACCCAGACATATTTGCATTTGATACGACACGCAGACGCCCAAGTGCCTCTACCCGAACTGCCGGTTGCTGTACGACCCGCACTGCAAGAACTGCACCGCCTGTCTGGACAACGACGGGATGATCGAGGGCTGCGTCCCCGGCTGCAAGGTGTGCGACAAGGGGTACTTCTTGACCAACCGCACCGAGGCCGGGCGCTGCGAGGCCTGCCACCTCAACTTCCCGCACTGCCAGACCTGCGAGCGGGTGTTCACCACCGGGGGTGGGGAGTCGCAGAACGTGCGCTGCACCGGCTGCGACCCGCTCTTCGTGCTGCACGACGGCGAGTGCGTGTCGGACGGCGTCTTCGAGTTTGAGTCGCCCCGCTACCACGTCTTCCAGGACTCCACCTACATCGACGTGCTCGTGGTGCGCAACTTGGTGCGGAACACCACCTTCGTGAAAAACATCTCCGTGCTGATTCAATCCGAGGACGTGACCGCCAAGTCGCAGTCGCTGATGAACGACGGCGAGCTGATGCACTACCGCTCCACCAACGTGTTTACCGAGTTCTCGGTGCCGCCCCAGCCGCCCGAGCTCTTCGCGCCGATTGTTTCCGGGTTTCGCGACGTGAACGTGGATACCAAATGCAAAAATGTCTGGGTCTGAAAGGTTGCAACTTGTGATAGATGCTGTCCTTGGATCCTAAAAAGATCTGTATTGCATGACTGGCCAGAGGAGCCCAGTCTGTGCTACACGGAGAGGGCATTTGTCATGCGGATTAGGCATCAGGAAGCCTCCTAAAAATCTGCGATGCTAGGTCATGCGTCACAGGTGTCATGGATCATACAAAATCTGCATGACAAACCTTGCATCCTTCCAGACCCAGACATTTTTGCAGTTGATAGTGGACTACATGAACTTCACCGCGGACGGATCGCCGCTGGCGCAGCAGACCATGCGGCGCCAGCTTGTGCAACTCTCCGAGCGGGTGGAGCGGTTTGGGTCCTTTCAATGCCAAGCGGACGACCGCACCTACTACAGCGTCCACGCGCCGTCCGAGCATGCAGGTGGACAGGTGCAGCTGTCGTCCACGAGTAGTTCTCCCTACGTGCCGGAACTGAATCTGTTCGAGCAGTGCCGCGCGGAGCAGGCCGGGCAACTGTACTATGAGGATTTTCATCACGGCGGAGATAGTACTGCCAGTGGTGAACAAGATCTTCGGCAACTGACGCACCTGGACCCGGACGACCTGGGGCACCCGGACCCGGACCGGATTTCTGGCACGATCACCCACGCTGCAAATGTGATCATCGACTATGCCACGGGCCAGCCCGTGACCCCGGCCGTCGTCGGGGACGCCAACCCGGCCAACCGGATCCGGCTGGAGTCTCCCCTACAAAACCCGGTGGGCACCACCCGCCGGCCGCGGGGCACGGTGAAGCCCGAGAACCAGCGGTACACGCGCGAGAAGCCGGGGACCGAGATCGCCACGCAGGCGGACCAGATCGACACGGTGCGTGTTGTCCGGATCCCGATCTTATCAACTGTAAAAATGTCTGGGTCTGGAAGAATGCAAGGCTTGTCATGCTTGTCTGGCATGACCCATGATGCTTGTAATGCACGACCCAGCATCACAGATTTTTGGAAAGCTTCCTGATGCCATTTCCGCATGACAAGTGCCCTCGTCGCGTAGACCAAATGTGGCTCCTCTTGCTGGTCATGCAATACAGATTTTTTTAGAGTCCAAAGTTAGCATCACAAGTTCCAACTTTCCAGACCCAGACATTTTTGCATTTGATAGATCTACGACGACGGGATCTACAACAACGAGGTGTTGAAGTTCCGCCTGTTCCTATCCTATGTAAAAACGTCCCCACACCATAGTCAAGATGGGAAGTCTGCAATACAAATCCGCAAGTTCTGGGAGTTCTGCATGACAAGTTTGATCTGCAGTTGTGTAGTGCTGGCTAGCAAGGAAAGCCGCATGAGAAAGCCATTTATTTCTCATCCTGTTTACAGCATTAAAAGTGCCAAATTACGACTGGGAATGCCTCTCATGGAGATGCGCATTCCAAATGTTCTTGTCATTGTGCATTTGCGTGACAACTCTGAGGTGGGGACGTTTTCAGACAGGATAGTTCCTGTACCCGGACCCGCACCTGCAGGCGGGGCACCCCGGGCCGCTGCACCCCATTCACCAGGCCGGGCTGGTGAACAGCGACGTGAACCCGGTGCTGTACCGCGAGGGCTACCTGCTGTCCAGCACCGAGGTGTACATCTGGGACCGGGACACCTCGGACGCGAAGCGGTCCTACTGCGAGGTGAAGGCGCCCACCGTCGAGGTGCAGCAGGCGTGTCTGCAGCTCCCCCGCGTGAATTACACCGTGAAGAAGGAGCTGACCATGGACATTTTGTCTGTGATGGGCAACTATCAAATGCAAATATGTCTGAGTCTGGAAGAATGCAACTTGTCATGCTAAATCTGAAGCATGCAAGAATCTGTGTTGCATGAGTACCAAAAGTCGTCCAGTTTTGACCAAGTCGGGAGGGAGTTTCTCATGCAGGATAGGCATGAGAGAGATCGCACAGAATCTGTCATGCTATGTCCTACATGCCAGACCTCATGGGTAACGCAAAATCTGCATGGCAAACTCCCGCATTCGTCCAGACCCAGACATATGTGCATTTGATAGCAACGCGGACCCGAACGACAACGCGGTGGTGTTGTCCAAAGACGCGAACGAAACCTTATCCTGAGCAAAAAGGTCCCTACCCCATAGTCAAGTTGGTAAAACTGCAACACAAATGTCCAAGTTTTGGGAGTTGTGCATGACAAGTTTCCACCTGCAGTGTAGTGCTGGTTAGAAAGGGTAGCCGCATGAGAAAGCCAGCTTCTCATCCTGTTTAGAGCATTACAAAATTCAAAACACGACTGGAAATGCCTCTCATGGAGATGCGCACTACAAATGTTCCTGTCATTGCGCATTTGCATTGCAACTATGGGGTGGGAACGTTTTTACATAGGATAAACCTTCATCATCAGCTACCAATCGCAGGAGGCGGACAAGAAGGAGTTTCTGGGCGACTGGGCACGCGGCGCGCTGTATCCTATGTAAAAACGTCCCCACTGCCCATACTTGTCATGCAAGTCTGCATGCTGAAAATATTTGTATTTCTCATGCGGAGCCGCATGAGAATCATTTTCTGGTCGTGTTTCGTAATTTGTCATGCTCCAATCAGCATGATGTGCTAGTTCTGTGATGCTGATCAGGATTGATACAGTACGTGTACGAGGCCAATAAAGAGCTTGTCATGCACAACTCCCAAAGCTTGTGGATTCGTCTAGCAGATTTCCCATCTTGACTGACTCTGGGGTAATAAGTAGGGACGTTTTTACTCAGGATACGCTGCGGGAAGACCCGCTGGACACGTCCGGAAACACGAAGCTGCTGGGGCAGCACCGGCTGAAGATCACACCAGCGTACACGGGCTTGTTCCAGCTGCGCATCGGGAAGGCTTTGAACGGGATCCAGTCCGACTACTGGATGTCGGCCGCCGTACGCCGCGGGGTGCCCACGCTGCCCGACCGGTCCTACATCGAGTCCTTCTCCGGCGAGTTCGCCACCTACTCGTGGGACATCGACGACGCCCCGGCCTTCGCGCGGTTCAGCGGGCTGCTCCACTTTGAGAAGTGCGGGATGACGCCGATGCTGAACAACCCCCAGGGCGTATTACAATGCAAAGTGCCCCCGCGGCCCCAGAATTTGCAAAAGTTTCTGATGCAAAGTTTCCAAATGAAAACTGTTTGTCTTGCATGAAAGGACTGCGAGTCTACTTTCTGATGCAGAATCTGTGTGCGCAAGGTATTTTTTGCATAACAGATCCGGCTGTTGCTGGGCTCTTTGCAATACTTACAAATTTGAGCTATTCAGTATGGAAAATTTGTCATGATGCTGATATATGCAAGACGGGGAATGCGAATGTTTCTATTGGAAAGGTTTGCAATACAATTGTGCTGCCAAGTGGTCCTGTGTTGGCGGCATTTTTCACTGTAATAGGGCGCCTACCTCCCGCCCACCCAGATCGCGGTGTGGGCCACGCAGAACACGACGGTCCGCATATCCTGAGCAAAAACGTCCCCACCCCATACGCAAGTTGGTAAATCTGCAACACAAATCTCCAAGTTTTGGGAGTTGTGCATGACAAGTTTCATCTGCAATGTGGTGGTGGTTAGCAAGGGAAGGCGCATGAGAAGGCCAGTGTCTCATCCTGTTTACAGCATTACAAATGCCAAAACACGACTGGAAATGCCTCTCATGGAGATGCGCATTACAAATGTTCCTGTCATTGCGCGTTTGCATGACAGCTCTTGGGTGGGGACGTTTTCGCACAGGATACCGCATCCTGTTCTGGAACTCCGAGGACCAGTTTTCCAGGGGAAAGGAGCGGGTCCCCCAGGTGGTAGAGTTCTACGAGCCGGGGCAGCCGCACAGCCCGCTGGAAGAGCTGGACGCGTCGATTCTGCACCCGAAGTGCCACGAAAAGAACGACGCGGAGATGGGGGGCTGGTTCTGCATCGACCTGGTGAAAAACTTCGGCATTCCCATATCACTTGCTCAAACGTTACAACCTCAAGCATTACACGAGAATCTCTAATTTGTGTTGCATGATGAGCATGACAGACTCGCACAGCGTTCCACCTTTTGCAATACAAATTTCGCCCGATTGTAGGGAGGTGTGGGGCTCCGGAAATTGTCATGCGCAATCCTATAAGAGTTGGCTAGATCATGCACTCTTGCATCACAGATTTCCATATTCTATTGCAACGCTTGAGATTGTAGCACCTGAGCGGGGTATATCCCACCGTCGACGGCGTTCTGCTCCCCTTCCAGATCGAGCTCACCACGCCCCGCCCCACCGAGGGCCTGGCCGCGCGGAAGGTGAAGCTGAAGTGGGTGGTATCCTGAGGAAAAACGTCCCCACAGCCCCATAGTCAAGTTGGTAAATCTGCAACACAAATCTCCAAGGTTTGGGAGTTGTGCATGACAAGTTTCCATCTGCAGCGTAGTGCTGGTCAGCAAGCTAAGCCGCATTAGAAAGCCACTTTCTAATCCTGTTTACAGCATCACAGATTCCAAAACACGATTGGAAATATTTGTTCTCTTGGAGATGCGCATAACGAATGTTCCTGTAGTCGCAAAGCTGCATGACAACTCTGGGGTGGGGACGTTTTTGCAAAGGATAGGTGGCCTACAGCAGCAGCAAGGACCTGCAGGGGAACCCGATCCCCCGGGCATCAAATGCAAAAATGTCTGGGTCTGGAAGAATGCAACCTGTGATGCTGCATTGTGATGGCAAAAAAATCGGTTGTACTACAGGTATCTCAACGGTGCTTGTGGATCTCAACGTTGAGACCTCACAGCTCAACGTTGAGAAATATATCTCAACGACCACCACCAGCGGTTTAGGGTTTCGGGTTTAGGATTTGGGGTTTAGGGTCGTCGGGCAGGGCAGCCGCCGCCGGCCGGCCGGCCGGCGGCGGCTGCCCTGCCCGACGACTCTCTCTTCGCTCTCCTGCGCTATTGTTGCCCGGCCCGTTGTGCGCGGCCCGTTGGCCTGCGTGCCCTGTGTCCCACTATGCGCGCAGCCCTCGCGCGTGTTTCTAAAACTACCTATGAGCCCGCTCGCCGGCACTCGTGTTGGCAGGACCTCTGAGAGGTTCGCTGCGGGGGCTTGATGCGCACCTTCACGCCACGCAGTTCTTCTACGCGCAGACCGTTGAGACCACTCGTTGAGCTCATCGCGAATCCGTTGAGGCGTCTCAAAGCGTTGGGGCGCAACCGTTGAGATTCACTCGTTGAGATTCCTGTATAACAACCAAAAAAATCTGTACTGCGTGAGCAGCTAAAAAAGGAATCTAATTTTTGGAGTAGGCGTGTGCCTGTAGGCGTTAATTCGGGGTGGGTTGGTTGGTCGGTTGGTTGGTTATGCAAATGCTGAAGACGGCGGGCCGTCGCGGGTTATAGAAAAACATTCTTCCGGAGTCGCAGTGCGTGGTGAGGTCGACGTGCGTCTGGTTTGCGTTTGGTGGTGGACGTATTGTGGCGGAGACATATTCGGCGTCGCGGTGTCGCTATTTCGCTTATCCTGATGTACGTGAGTCTGTCGACGACGTTCTGCTTCCCACAATCGAAGCTGGAGAAAGTTGTGCTTTGATATCGGGAATGAGATGCACGCTACCCACCTACCTCCCTACCTACCTACCTCGTGATACTGACGCTCCTCTCGTCCATTCATAATCAACCGAAACAAAAAAGATCACGCCCTCCTTCGTGGCTGAGCAGTGGGTAGGTGGGTTGGTTGGTCGTCATTGGACAATGATGCGTCCGCGTGTCCTCCAGGTGTGGGCGATTTTCACTTGCGGGGCGCAACGGAGGCGCGTCTACACCTACCTTCCCACCCACCTACTTCTTGATGCGTGTGACAACGAAAATGCGGGAGCTGGGGCAGCGCCCAGTTAGAGTGAAGTGATGAAGAACTACAACTGCTCAGAGACAGTCTTGGCTGCAGGCCGGCGACGCCTGGCCCGTGTGTGGTGGCCCGCAAAGGCTCCCGCGTAAACGGTTTGCTATCGCGGGCACCGAAATGGGTGAAATGATGCCCATCCTGATGAAAAGCGCCCCGCCCGTAAAGGGCGGTCTTTGATCTAGCAGCCTGTGGCGCTTTTAGTTGCCCGGGGCCCATCGGCGCGGCACGGCCACAACGCCGACCGCATCCGCGGGGCGCCACTTGAAGTCTAGAACCCCACTGCTATGGCAGCTTTTAGATTTCCCCTCGCAAGTGATCGGGGTTTTAGTTGCGATAGAGTGAACTACATACACTGAGGTAGGCGATACGTCTATGCGCGGCGCTTCTCCACCCTCGCCACAAAGCGCACTGCGTGCGCAGGCCAGGGCCAGAGAGAACGAGCTGCGACATTTTTCTTCCTCCCGCCGAAGGAGCTCGGCTTCATCTTGTGAGAATGAAACGAACCAAGCCAGCGCACCAATGAAGGCCTGACCCTGAGGCAGAGGATTTGTTTTTCTTTTCTCGTTGTGATTGTGCCACTCACAACAAAGTCACTGAGGATCAGAATCAATTTGAGAACCAAGAACAAACTTAAGTGCCTGGGATCGCATTGGGTGCAAGTATGTCTGTGTCTGGTCGAAGCGTTGAACCTTTAGGGCGCGCCCTCACCCCTGCCAGGGAAGGTGGGTGGGTGGGTCGGCATGTGTGGTCAGCAGGCAGCGCATGCTTGCTCACCCGTGCCAAGGCAGGTGGGTCGGTAGGTCGGTAGGCGTGGCCAGCAGGCAGCGCATGCTCACCCGTGCCAAGGTAGGTGGGCCGGGAGGTCGGTAGGCGTGGCCAATAGGCAAGGCACACTCGCCCCACCCCCCCACCAGGCAGGTGGGTGGGTAGGTCGGTAGGCCTGGCCACTAGGCAACGCACGCTCGCCCCACCCCCCCACCAGGCAGGTGGGTGGGTAGGTCGGTAGGCGTGGCCAATAGGCAGCACACGCCTGCCCCCCCCCAACCCGGCAGGTGGTTGGGTAGGTCGGTGGGCGTGGCCAATAGGCAACGCACGCGCGCCCCACCCCTCCCACCAGGCAGGCAGGGGGGTGGGTAGGTCGGTAGGCGTGGCCAATAGACAACGCACGCTCGCCCCACCCCCCCACCAGGCAGGTGGGTGGGTAGGTCGGTAGGCGTGGCCAATAGACAACGCACGCTCTCAGTTAGAGGGTTGCGGGGCCACGGGGGTGGTTGGAAAATGGCTATTTTTTTTCTGATTTCCGAAAACCCAGCGCGGCGAAGCAGCGGCCGGGGCCCCTCGTTTGGTGGGCGCCCTGCCTCTCCCCGCGCCGGAGTTGCTGGCCTTTGTCCTGTGCGCTGGGTTCCATGGCGCCAATTTCGGCCGTCCGTTGCATTGATGGGCCCGCGCCCTTTTTTGTTGGTCTGTGTGGCTGGGTACCGCTGGGCATTTCTGTCGCCCGGCGCAGTTAGGTGGTTCAGGGTGTCGGCCGCCTGGTTGTTCCGCATGTTTTGGGGTGCAAGGGTGTTCGACAGTGGGCAAGCCGCGAAAATTGTTGTGGTGGCAGTCGCCATGAGCAACAGTTTTCGCGTCTTTTGTTCCGTCTTCTGCGGGCTCAAATGTGAAGCATGTTCTGCCTCGACCTTCCGCACTTCGTTCTACGTCGAGTTTTGTGTGTATTTCGAAACCTGATCGACCTTCGCGCACAAGTCGCTTGTTATTTTCAGTTTTGGAAGCGGACAGGTTATTTTCAGTGTTTCCAAAACTGCTGGACTCGACCATTTTTCGGCTGATGAACATCTTCTAAATCCTCTTCTAAATCCTGTTTGCACGGATTTCCTTAGGGAAATCACTGTGCAACAGATTTAGAAGAAGGTGAAGAAGCTGGTCATCAGCCGAACACTTGGGTCGAACCAGAAGAAAAATAGCAAGCGATTTAGAAGGTCGATTTAGAAACGAAAATAGAAGGGGGCGAATTTAGAAAGAAAAATAACAAGGAATTTAGAAACAAAAATAGAAGGAGCAGATTTAGACACAAAAATAGAAGGAAACTTAGAAACAAAAACTAAAGATCCTTCAGTTTTTGTGTCTCGATCGTAGCGCCTGGCTTTTTGGCAAGGTTTGGCTTCGGGGAACTCTTGTAGGGATCTGCTTCGTGTTTTTGGGTGGTCTTGGTCGGGGCGCATGAGCATCAGAGCATGCTGAGAGGCGTGGTCGTCTCAAAGAGGCTTGCTCCGATGCCGTTGTTCAACTTTGCCGCCCTTGTGTTTTTGGGCTTTGGCGACCGACCTCTGCTTTTCCTCTTCGTTTCCTCTTGCCCCGGGGACCTGCTGGCGTTGTGCCCTGCCTTTGTTCTTCTGCCGACCCGCCCGTCTCCGCTCTTTCTATCGCAGAAGCGCTTGCGCCCGGCTTCTGTTTTTTGAAAAATCAGAAAGAAAATAGAAAAAAATTAGAAGCCTCCACCGCCCCGGGCCCTCCGACTGAACGCTCGCCCCACCCCCCCACCAGGCAGGTGGGTGGGTAGGTCGGTAGGCGTGGTCAATAGGCCGCGCAGGCTTGCCCCCCCCCACCAGACAGGTGTGTGGGTAGGTCGGTAGGCGTGGCCAATAGGCAAGGCACGCTCGCCCCACCCCCCCACCAGGCAGGTGGGCGGGTGGGTAGGTCGGTAGGCCTGGCCACTGAGCAACGCTCGCACGCTCGCCCCACCCCCCCACCAGGCAGGTGGGTGGGTAGGTCGGTAGGCGTGGCCAATAGGCAGCACACGCCTGCCCCCCCCCACCCGGCAGGTGGGTGGGTAGGTCGGTAGGCGTGGCCAATAGGCAACGCACGCGCGCCCCACCCTCCCCACCAGGCAGAGGGGTGGGTAGGTCGTTGGGCGTGGCCAATAGACAACGCACGCTCACCCCACCCGCCCACCAGGCAAGTGGTTGGGTAGGCCGGTAGGTGTGGCCAATGAATGCATAGGCCGCGCACCCTTGCCCCCCGCACCAGGCAGGTGGGTGGGTAGGTCGGTAGGCGTGGCCAATAGGCAACGCAAGCTCGGCCCACCCACCCACCCGGCAGGTGGGTGGGTGGGTCGGTAGGCGTGGTCACCGATCTCCTCTGGGTGGAAAGGGGTAGGTAGGTAGTTGGGTCGGCGCGATCACGGTAGTACGATCGTATAGAGAGTCGGTAGGTGGGTAGGTAGGCAGCTTCAACGGTGATAGTAGTTAGATGAATCTCAGAAAAACACAAGATACAGCGCAGCGGGTTTGGTTCCACGGGAAATTTGCATAACCAACCAACCGACCAACCTACCCACCCCGAATTAACGCCTACAGGCCCACGCCTATTGAATTTTTGCTACGCGGAGAGGGCATTTGTCATGCGGACTAGGCTTCAAGAAGCCCTCAAAAGATCTGTGATGCTAGGGCATGCATCACAGACATCACGGCTCATGCAAAACGTGCATGACAAGTCTCACAATCTTCCAGGCCCAGACATATTTGCACTTGATACCGGGGCCGGTGGTACGACATCCCCTACGACTGTTTCAAGTCCATCGTCGACATCCGCGACTCGCCCATGCAGTATCAAATGCAAATATGTCTGGGTCTTGAAACTTGTGATGCGAGGAAGGGAATAGTGAGCATACTGTAATGCGCTGCAACGCATGACAAGCTTTTCCGTGGTTCTGAGTTGCGTACTGCGCATGAGAAGTTGCGTTTTTGAATGACAGGCAAGGGGGGCTCTTTGCGACCACGCAATACAGAGTTCACAGTCGTGCCAGACTAGCATGACAAATTTCGCAATCTCCCAGACCCAGACATATTTGCATTTGATATGCAGGGCCTGGTCTCGGTCCCCGGCGACGTAAGCGTCGGGAACTCGCACGTGGTCACCCTGGGTCCTATGAACCTCAAGACCACCACCTCCATGGTGGTCGCGGACAAGGCGCTGAGCAACATCCGGATCAACTTGCGGGACTCCGACAACTTCCCCATCTTCGACCCGACGTTTGCCACGTCGCTGGAGATCCAGATCAAGACCCCGATCACCAACACGGACGAGCCCTCGGGGACTAACCCGGGGGCGGGGGCCACGTGCAACTGCGTGCGGTTCGTTCCGGAGTTGGGGTGGTTTTTGGGAGATTTCGTCCCCAACCTGAGTTTCGACGAGGGCCGGGTCCTCACGGGGCCGAACGCGGGGACCTACGAGCGCAAGCTGCACGTGCTGCTTGGGGGCTCGGGCGGGGGTGGGCTCTACCCGAAGTCGCCCACGGGCGCGCCCACCACGATGCCCGTCACCCTCTACGTCCGCACCGTGGCCTCGGACCCGCGGTTCACCGAGTTCGTGCCGGGGCAAAGTGTCCCGCCGGGGAAGACGCAGACGGTGAAGCACTGGGACTACTCGGAGCCGGTGAAGCTGAACGACGAGATGTACTTTGTGCTGCAGTCCAAGGACGAGAACAACGCGGCCCGCATCGACGGGAGCGACGTCTACCGCGTGCGGTTTAAGGGCCCGCAGCACGCCATGCGGCCCACCGACGGCTGGTTTCAGGGGACCGTGTATGCATTGCAAATATGATGTCGAGGTCTGGAAAGATTGGACTTGTATATGCTAGTCCTACATTCCTGTAGAATCTGTATTGCGTGACCAACAAAAAGACGTTGACCTCTTTTGTAATAGAGAAAAGTGCAGTTTTTCATGCGGGCTGCGCATGAGAAAGTGTCCCGCAAACTTGTCATGCTTGGCAACATCAGGAAGTATTTCAATCATCTACGGTTGAGCATGACAAGTTTCCAGACCCAGACAGTTTTGCAATGCATACCGGGACCAACATCGGGCGCGGCCGGTACGGTGTGTCGTTCCTCATCGTGGCCTTAGGGATTGCAAATATGTCGGGGTCTGGAAGAGTGGAACTTGTAATGCTGTCTGCGGATTCTAAAAATATTTGTGTTGCATGAGCAGCAAGAGGACTCAGCTCTTGACACGCGGAGAGGGCGTTTCTCATGCGTAATTAGCATCAAGAGGCTCTCAAAAAATCTGTGTTGCTAGCACCAGCATCACAGACCTCACGGGTCATGCAAAATGCGTATGACAAGCCCCGACTCTTCCAGACCCAGACATTTTTGCAGTTGATAGGCGTCGGGGATTTACGACATGATCATCGAACTTTCCGACGCGCAGGGCCGCTTCACGAAGATCGGAAACCCGCCGACCACGTTCAAGCCGGTGATCGTGGTGGACCCGATCGACGCAGGCTTCACCACCGGGTCGGGCACCGGGGTGCAGCACACCTTCTTCCGGCACCTCCCCGGCGTGGTCATCGCCGGGGAAAACGCGGAGTACAGAATCACGGCCAAAGACAGCTACAACAGCGAGTACTTTATATGCATTGCAAAAGCATCGTACCTTGTATAGATTGCATATACACGAAATTAGCTCAGCGTGAAATTGAAAAATTAAATCTGTCATGCTACATAGTACCTAAGAAACCAGATTTGTCATGCTAGTCAGGCATAATTTACACGACGAGCGCGATATTTTTGCATCTGATGCTTTATGGGCGGCAACAACTTTGAGGTGCGGTTCGCGCTGAACACGTGGGCGAACCTATTGTGAGCAAAAACGTTCACACCCCAGAGTTGTAATGCAAATCTGCATGCTGAAAATGTTTCTCATGCGGAGACTGATGCGAAGCAGTTGCTGTTGGTGTTTTGAGATTTGTGATGCTCAAATCCGCATGGTGTGCTAGATCTGTGATGCTGCTTCTGCTTCACTAGCTAAAAGCCACTATATTGCGAGCCCAAATTTGTCATGCGCAACAGCCAAAGCCTGGTGATTTGTCTAGCAGATCTGGTGTGCTGGGGACGCTTTTCCTCAGGATAGAGCCGCGCCATGGAGCTCGCCGCGCAGACCACCACCTTCGACTACCGCTCCAACACGCTGTGGCCGAAGGGGGACCCGTTCCCGCCGGACGTGAAGTGGGAGGTGTTCGACAACCTGGACGGCAGCTACCACGTGAAGTACACGATTTGCAAGGCCCGGCTGTGGGAGGTGCAGTCCTGGCTGTTAGAGGACACGCAGCTCCAGGCGGAGCACACGGGGAACTTCACCGGGTTTCTCTCCCGGACCATCGTGCAGGAGTTCTTCGGTCTGGACAACAATCTGCCGGCCAACATTCTGATCAACGACTACATCCAGAACGTGAACTATGGAGAGAAAAAAGTTCTTCACAGTCACTAACTTGAAGGTTTTGCATTACAAATTTTTTTTAGCGTCACAACTTTTCCTTGTATTGCAGAAACACTAGGGAAATCCCTTAGGGAAATTGGCTGTGATGCATTTTTACGCATTACAGAAAGCTTTGTATTGCAAAAATGCGCATGAGTGATCGTGGCGAACTTTTTTTGTTTGATATGAACGCCAGTGACCACTGGTCCCTGGCCTACGAGGCCACGGTGGAGGTGCTGTCCGGGCCTGCGGTGGTATCACATGCAAATTTGTCTGGGTCTGGACACTTGTGATGCTAAATTGTGCAAGATGAAAGCACTTCCTTAGGCAGGAAAGCATGACAAGTTTGCAGAATGCTTTCTCATACGCACTCCGCATGAGAAACTGCGTTTTGTATGACAAGAGAGGCTACGACTTTTGTTGGTTATGCAATACAGATTTCACAGGAATGCAAGACCAGCATTACAAGTTCCATTCTTCCAGACCCAGACATATTTGCATTCGATAGTTTGCCGGGCAGAGCTACATCTTCTCGGACGAGGGCGACAGCCACGACACGTCCTATGCATTGCAAATATGTCTGGGTCCGGATCCGGATCCGGAAGATTCTGAGACTTGTGATGCATGTTTTGCATGACCCAGGATGTCTGTAATGCACGACCTAGCATCACAGATTTTTAGAGGGCTTCCCGATGTTGCCTACTCCGCATGACAAACGCCCTCCCCGCGTAGCACAAACTAGACTCCTCCTGCTGGTCATGCAATACAGATTTTTTTAGAGTTCAAAGTTAGCATCACAAGATCCAACCTTCCAGACCCAGACACTTTTGCATTTGATACGTCCTGTGACCCGTTGATTCCGCTCTGGGAGAACGTGACGGACTCGGTGATCCCCCTCGAGTGCTTATCCTGAGTAAAAACGTCCCCACACCAGAGTCAAGATGGGAAATCTGCTAGACAAATCAAACCAGCTCGCGCTGTTTCGCATGACAAGTTTGACCTCATAGCGTGATCCTGTTTCGCTAGTTCAGCAGCATGACAGATCTAGCACATCATGCCGATTCTAGCATCACAAACTCCAAAACACGACTAGAAAATGCTTCTCATGGGGCTCTACGTGAGAAACTTTTTTGGCATGCAGAGCTGCGGGACAATTCTGGGGTGGGGACGTTTTTACTCAGCATAGGGCTGCCTGTGCCAGTCCTCGAACAAGGACTTTCTGAACTTCAACAACTGCTGCGGCGGGTGCACTACCAAATGCAAATACTTAGTATGTCTGGCTCTGGAAAAATAAACTTGTAATGCTGGTTTGTGAATAGTGAGTGACCTGTAATGTTGCACAGCCAAGCATGAGAAATGCATAAGTATTCGGATTGCGCGGCTAGGTGTTGCATTTTCCGCATGACAAACTGTGACTTTGCATGACAAGCAAACGGGTCTCTTCTTGGACACGCATCACAAAGTTCTCAGTCATGCCAGACAAGCATGACAAACCTTGCACTCCTCCAGATCCAGACATATTTGCAACGCATATGCACCCGGGTCTGCCCGCTGGGTCTGTACGACGCGCGGTCCGGGATCCCCAGCTTTGTCAACCTGTTTCTTCGCGACCAGTGCGGCAACCTGCCGAAGGCGCTGGGCGACGCGAAGTTTCTGCAGGACGATATGGCCTTCTCAAATGTTACATTCTCAACTGTTACGTGATTTGTCATGCAAAACGAGCATCAACGTCCACACAGTGAAGCTGCCTCGCATTGCAAATTTTGGAAGGGCTAAACAGCATGGAGATCTGTGACTGTGCCGAATTTGTAATGCAAGAGTTGCAAGATCCGGCCTTTCCCTGTTGCCATTCTTGCGTCACAAATTCATGTAACAGTTGAGAGCGTAACATTTGAGAATCCCATAGACGAGGCGGACTCCATCAGCATCAAGCTCGCGCGGATCCCGGGCACCGAGGGCCAGCACGTGAGCGGCGAAGACATGCAGAACAACGTGGACCAGGAAACCCCCCTGGTGTACCCGGCGAGCCTGATCGAGCAGTTTGACATCAACGCCGTGGCAGCCAACAATTTGGTTTCGGTCACCCGCGTGCGACAGCAGGACGGGCGGTATTCGCTGTTCTTCACGCCACAACGGCTGGGCTTCTACTACCTGGAGGTCAAAATCAACAACGAGCGCATCATCGCCGCACCCCACGTGTTCTACGTACGGCAGTCGGCGGTGCCCATTAACCGGGACTTTTTGGTGGACCGGATCGGGTTTTCGGAGCGGACCACCATTTCCCCGCTCAACGTGGAGCTGGGGAAGCGGCCCATCGCGGGCACCAAGAGCTTTTACCAGCTCACCGCCCGGGACTACTACGGGGACCCGGTCTACTTCGGGAACAACAGCTTCATGTTCTACATCTACCGCAAGGAGTCCACCTTCCAGCACATGTTCGAGTGCCCCACCGAGGTGATCTGCTACACGCTGGGTAAGGACGAGGCCACCTGCAACTCCCTGTCGGGGATGTGCGTGTGGGCCGAGAACGTGGTCACCTGTCTCCCCGTGTGCCCGAACAACCGCCAGGTCCGGTCCAGTCTGCCCACGCTTCCGCTGAACCCGCCGCCCTTCCGCGAGCAGTTTACGTACGAAGTGGAAACCACCACGGAGGGCGACTACAACCGCGTGATCACGTATCAAGTGCAAAAGCAAATATGTCTGTGTCTTGGATAAACTTGTATTGCTGGGTTGCAAATAGGTACGTGCAGATGCAGTCTGTAATGCACAGCCAAGCATGAGAAAAAAAGAGTCGCGTTGCGTGTTTCGCATGACAAACTGCGTTTTTGCATGACAAGCAAAAGGGTCATCGCTTCTCGGACACGCATCACAAACTTTTCCGTCATGCCAGACAAGCATGAGAAAATACCTTGCATCGTTCCAGACATTCAGACACATTTGCAACGCATATCGCGGCGCTGCGCGTCGGCGGGCTGCACACCATGTACTTCAAGATGCACCCGGAACTCATATCCTGAGCAAAAACGTCCCCAGACCAGAGTTGTCATGCAAATCTGCATGCCAAAAAAGATTCTCATGCGAAGCCACATGAGACGCATTTTCTAGTGGTGTTTTGGGATTTGTGATGCTATAAATAGCATGATGCACTAGATCTGTGATGCTGCTGAGCTAGGTCAAACAGCACTACACTACCAGTCCAAGAAATTTGCCATGCAAAACTGCTAAAAGTTGTGGATTTGTCTAGCCGATTCCCCATCCTGACTATGGGGTGGGGACGTTTTTGCATAGGATAACTCACCCACAGCGAGGGGTTCGCCCGGGTCACGCGCGCGCCCATCGATTACGTGTACCTAGCGGACCCGATTCCCAACATATGAACTGCAAATATGTCTGGGTCTGGAAGATTGCGAGATTTGTCATGCTTGTCTAGCATGACCAAAAAGTTTGTGATGCATGCGTGTCCAAGAAGACACGCCTTTTCCTGTCATGCAAAAACGCAGTTTGTCATGCGAAAAACGCAACACAAAGAGGCACAGATATTTCTCATGCTTGGCTGTGCATTACAGAGCATTTACCACTCCCACCGCAGCATTACAAGTTTGCAGACCCAGACATATTTGCATTTGATACAACATCCCGAAGGACCACTTCGCGATGCGGCTGACCGGGTACCTGTACGTGAAAGACCAGCAGCGGTTCCTGATCGACATCAACACAGACGGGGGTATCAACTTCTGGCTGGATGGCGTGCAGTACATCCAGGACCCGGAGGGGACGGGGAAGCAGACGGTGCAGAATCTGGACCTCAAGTCCGGGTACACCCCGATCCGGCTCGAGTACTTCCACAGCTCCAAGCGGCGCAACATTATCCCGTTCCTCCAGCTGTACTGGAGCGGGCAGTCGGTGAGCTACCAGTTGATCCCGTCCACCTCGCTGTACTACGAGGAGATCCTCCACGGCGGCATCGGCGTGCACAACGTGATGGGCGAGCGCGCGGCCAAGGGGCTGGGGTTCAACCCCTGGCGGCACGCGAACACGGATTTCCGGGCCACGGTTGGGGTGCCGTACTCCCTGTTCATTGTGCCCGTGGACCGGTTCGGGAACACGATCCGGAACCAGGACCCCTTTGACTGGATCGATGTGGAGACGTATTACAGTGAAAAATGCCCCCACGACCCCTGAAATTGCAAGAATTTGTGATGCGAAGTTTCCAGATGAAAACTTTTTGTTATGCATGAAAGGAGTATGAACCTTTCTGATGCAGAGTCTAGGCGTGTATCGCATCGCTTGCATGACAAGCGCCGCTCTTGCTGGGGTCTTTTGCAATACAAACTTTTGCTATTCACGATTGGGCGACACCTGTGATGCTGATAGATGCAAGAGAGCGCTTGTTTTGTTTGGAAAGGTTTGCAATACAAACGCTCCCAAGTTCTTCGGGGATGGGGGCATTTTTCATTGTAATAAGACGTCCAACCCCTTCATCGCCCCCAGCCAGGTGTACATCGAGAAGATCGATCTCGGGTTTCGGGTGGAACTCACCTTGGAGCAGTCGGGCGAGTACCAGATTTCTTTCATGCTCCGGGAGCGCGTGAACAACACGGCGTATGACAAGGCAAAGCCCGGGGTACTGCAGTTGATCGAGACGGGAAATTTGCTGACCCGGGTGCATATGCCTTGCAAATATGTCTGGGTCTGGAAGGTTGGAACTTGTGATGCGTATGATGGAGCAGGCTAAAATTTGTCTTGCTACGCAAATAGGGAATTTCTCATGTAGGATAGGTATCGGAAGGCCTGCTCAAGATCTGTAATGCTTTTGCGTGCATTACAGCCCATTTGCATAATCCAAAAGATGCATGACAAAAAAGGGCATTCTTCCAGGCCCAGACATGTTCGCATTTGATAGTGCAGACCTTCAACAACCTGGCGGACCCCACGCAGTCCGTCACCGAGTGCTCCCCCTCGCCGCCGCAGCCCGCGGGCGTGGACATTGTGTGCAACGTGCGGCCCCGGGACGTGGGGCGGAACGATCTAACGGATATCGAGCTGCAGGGTTTCGCCACCGTGCAGGGCTACCCCAGCTCGCGCACGGAGCCGATTCTGGTCGGCGACGTGGTGGTGGACCAGAATTCCATCCTCGTCGCGCGAAACTTCCGGTTCATCCCCAAGGTGGCGGGGAACTGGAAGTTTCAGGCGGTTGCGGTCTATGCGAAGATATGGTATGTAAAAACGTCCGCACCCCAGAGTCAAGATGGGGATCTCGCAACACAATTCCACAAATTTTGGCTGTTTCGCATGACAAATCTGCATTCGTACTGTAGCGCTGTTTAAGGTAGTCGTGTAGACGCATCACAAATCCACTGCCTTATCCTGATTCTAGCATCACAAACTTCCAGATAGCATGAGAAAATGGTACTCATGTTGGGGCCCCGCATGAGAAACATTTTAGGCATGCTATTTAGCATGACAACTCTGGGGTGGGGACGTTTTCGCCCAGAATAGAAGAACGTCTCGGTGTACTTTGACCCGGTGGATTTCCTCGTCACGCCCGGCCTGGTCTCGCCGAACTTCATGACGGAGAACGCGGCGGAGTGCATCCACCTTCCGGAGACACTGTACACGGAAGACCCGTTTCAGATTTCGCTCTTCACCAAGGACGCCTACGGGAATACGGTGCCGCAGGACACGGAGTCCTGGCTGGTCTCCCTGGAGGGACAGGCGGTGGGGTTCGACGAGCGGGTCCGGCCCTCGTTTCAGACGGGCGCCCTGGGCCGGCCGGGCGTGTTCCAGCCCTACGACTCGCGAGCGGACTCCCTGGGCGACGGCTCGAGTTCCTCGTTGCGCCAGCTGCATGAAGAGGTTGCCGGCGCCGGCGAGGGCTTCCACATCATCCCCAGCCGGGTGCCGACCATTCCCCCCGTCCGCTACGGGAACGGGAGCGTGGTGTTTTCCTTCCCGAAGGGCCCGTCGGAGCGGGTGGACCGGCTGTTGTCCATCGGGATGGTCTCGCGGTACAACCCGTTCGCGCTCAACTGGTGCCCGGAGCTGGTCGGCGAGGGTCTGCTGGTGGAATCGCTGACCGCCTACCGCAGCTTCGGGTCCATCGCCGTCCTTGGGTGCCTATGCAATGCAAAAGCATCGTGCTAGTATAAAATGCATTACAAATTAGCTTACCATGAGAAATGGAATTTGTCATGCTGATCTACCTTGGCACGGAGATTTGTAATGCATAAATGCAATTACGACGAGTGCGATACTTTTGCACAGGATAGTGCCAAATCGGGTACGAGAGGGTGTACGACACGGGCACCACGGAGGATTTCATGGGCAAAGTATCCTGAGAAAAAAGTGTTACTGTTACACATTGTGTTGCAGGCCAAGCAAGACAGACAAGCTCTGTCATGTCGGATATGCATAGGAGCCTCCTTTCATAGGTGTTTTCCCGTAGGATTTCTGCATTGCAAGTTTTCTCTCTCATGCAGAGAAATTTGTGTTGCTGAATTGACAACAAATGTGTAACTGTAACACTTTTTTCGTGCGATACAAAGATTTCTCCCTCTACTGCGGGAACCGCGAGGACAGTCTGGGCGGGCAGTGGCAGGACCCGGGGTCGAAAAAGTTCAAGGCGATGCTGGCGTGCCGGAAGATCCAGAAGTGGTGTATAACCCGCTCAGGTGTTACAATCTCAAGCGTTGCAATAGAATATGGAAATCTGTGATGCAAGATTGCATGATCCAGCCAAGTCTCATAGGATTGCGCACGACAAGTTCCGAACCCCTAAACCCCACGACAATGTGGCGAAATTTGTATTGCAAAAGGTGGAACGCTGTGCGAGTCTGTCATGCTCATCATGCGACACAAATTCCAGACTCTATTGCAACGTTTGAGATTGTAACGTTTGAGCAAGTCATATGGTGCAGCAACCCGCGGTTGGAACTGGTGGACTTGGAGACCAAGCGCAACTATCCTAGAGAAAAAAGCAGGCAGGTCATATTTGTAATGCCAAAATAAATACACAGAAAAATAATCTGTCATGGGTGGCCCCATAGCATGGTGTTAAGGATATGCAATACAGATTTTTTTGTGTGTTTGTTTTTGCATATACAAATATGACCTGCCTGCGTTTTTCTGTGCGATAGCAACGACAGCATCGCGGCCGGGCAGATCGTGGACGACCCGGATCTGCTCGACCCGCCGCGCCGCCTGCAGAACGCGCGGGAGACGTTCCTGGACTGGCGTCGCGAGATCGGGTCCCGGGCGAAGTTCGAGTGCAACGTCGGGTTTTCCCCCGGCTACGGGGACGAAGACCTGATCTGCGGGCCGGGCCGGCTGTGGCTGTCGACCATCCACGGCACCCCCTACGTGCCGCTGTCCTGCACCAAACAGGAAGATTTCTGTCCCGGGGTCGCAATGACCAACGGCGAGATTGTGTACGTGTCGCACAGCCGCGACTTCGGGTCCATCGCGCAGATCCGGTGCAAACCCGGCTTCACGTATATGCTGGGCGATCTGGACATTTTCTGTGGGGCCGAGGGCCGGACCGGGGTTTGGAAGCGGTATGAGCGAAACCAAACCACCGGCATCGCGGAGCCCGCGCGGCCGCTGCTGTGCTCCATGGCCAGCGACTTTTGCCCGCCGCCCGAGACGATTTTGAGCAACTACAGCAAGTACGACGGCGTGAACATGACCAAGACGACGGACGAGAACTACGGCATCAACAGCGAGGTCTTTTTCGAGTGTCTCCCCGGGTGGCGGCCGAGCGGTGGCGAAGACAAGGTCAGGTGCGGGACCCGGATCGACCTCGGGGCGGGCGTATCAAATGCAAAAATGTCTGGGTCTGGGAGATTGCGAGATTTGTCATGCTAGTCTGGCATCGCTCTCAATTCTGTATTGCGTGGCCGCGAAGAGCTCCTCTTGCCTATCATGGAAAATAAACGCAGTTTCTCATGCGGTGTACGCAACTCAAAACCAAGGCAAAACTTGTCATGCTGGGAAGCGCATTACAGTGCTTTCACTATTCCCCTCCTTGCATCACAAGTTTCCAGACCCAGACATATTTGCAATGCATAGGGCGGCGAGTGGAAGCTGTACGGAGACGCGTACAAAAACCAGCTGTATGACCCGCTGAAACGTTACAATCTCAAACGTTACAATAGAGTCTGGGTTTTGTATTGCATGATGAGCATGACAGAGTCCGACAGCATTCCACTTTCTGCAATACAAATTTCGCCAGATTGTAGTGCGGGTTGGGACTCCAGAACTTGTCATGCGCAATCCTATGAGAGTTGGCTAGATGATGCACTTCTTGCAACACAAACTCCAGACTCTATTGTAACGGTTGAGATTGTAACACCTGAGCAGGTTATATGCTGCCGGCAGATTTTCTGGAGTGCGCGAAGATCCAGAACTGGTGCCCGGACGTGGTATATGCGTTGCAAATATTATCTCATTTGGGTCTGGAAAGTTCGAACTTGTAATGCTGGTCTTACATTCCTGTGAAATCTGTATTGCATGGGCCGACATCAAGAGTCGCAGCCTCTTTTGTCAAACGAAAACGCACTTTCTCATGCGGGTTCTTGCGCATCAGAAAGCGTGCTGGAATGTTGTCATGCTTGGCTGCATGATTTGGAAGTTTTTCCATCATCCACATGGTAGCATCACAACTTTCCAGACGCAGACATGTTTGCATTTGATATCGTGCCGGCCATGCAGCTGAAGAACGTGGTGAACACCAACTGCACGGAGGAGAAGTACCTGGACTCCATTTGCTACGTGAAATGCCTCCCGGGGTACGGGGAAACCGTCACCGCCTACCAGTGCATCAACAACGCGACAACGCTGGACACCGGGGAGTGGACGTATTTGCCCAACGCGCACGAGCTAGCCACGGGGAACATCTCGACCGCTGAGTCCCGGGTCTGCAATATAATTTGCTCAGGTGTTACAATCTCAAACGTTACGCAATAGAAATTGGAATTTGTGTTGCAAAATCCGCAAAATCTGGCCTACTCCCAAGGGAGCGCGCATGACAAGTCGGGGAGCCCCAAACCCCATCATGAGAATCTGACGAAATTTGTATTGCGAAAAGCCCAAGTCTCTGTATGGTACTCATGCTGTTCATGCAAGACAAATTCCAGATACAGACTCAGATTCTATTATAACGTTTGAGATTGTAACACCTGAGCAAGCCATATGCAAGCCCGAGCCCTTCTGCCCGTTGCTGGAGCTGCTGAACACGGTGGAAAACACGACGGGGAAGCGGATGCTGCTGGACCAGAGTTCCTACCACTGCGAGCCCGACCACTACCTGTTCGGCTCCCTGAAAACGAACATCACGCTCTCCTGCGAGTCCTTCAACGACGTGGGTGTGTACTTCGACGTGGCCACGCGGGCGCAGATCACCGAGGTGAAGTGCTACGCCGCGGCGGACTGGTGCCCGCCCATCGGGGACATTCCGAACGGCTACTACGCGATTCCGAGTTACCGCTACGACACCGTGGGGTTTCTCAACTGCAATCCGGGGTACCGGATCACGCTGGGAAACTTCATCGTGTGCGACAAGCAGTCCCGGAAGTGGAAGTGGTCGTACTTGTATGCATTGCAAATGTCATGTCTGGGTCTGGAAGGATGCAACTTGTGATGCTGCCTTTGGATTCTGAAAAAATTTGTCTTGCATGATCAGGAAGACGAGTCCGGTTTTTGCTATGCGGAGAGGGTATTTCTCATGCGGGATAGGCATCAAGAAGGCCGCAGGATGAAATCTGTGATGCTAGAGCGTACACCACAGATGTCGTGGATGATGCAAAATGCGCATGACAAACTTGGGTTCATCTTCCAGACCCAGACATATTTGCAGTTGATGAGTTGAACCTGGTGGACAACTTCACCGACATGGAGTTCCTGTATGACAGTGCACAACTGCCGCCCCTCTCCCTCCTTTGTCATGCAAAACGCCCAATTTACGCCTTGGCGCTCGGCACTGTTTGCATGACAAATTCTGGTAGACCAAATAGCACTACAGTCCAGTTCAAATTTGTCATGCAAAACCTGTATTCTTTTTCTTGCTGACGCTTGTATTGCTGTTCATGCAATACAAATGCGGGGGAGCAGGGGGAGTTGTGCACTTTCATATCCGGGTCGACGTATACGACCCAGTGGCGATCAAACAGGAGGAGCAGGTGGCCTCCATGCTGTTGCGGGACTTCGACTACCTCGACGCGCAGCCGAAGTGCGAACTCGTGGAGAACTTCTGCAATGAAACGGAGCTGCTGGACGAGGTGTACACCTTTGAGAAACAGACGAAGCGGCTGCAGCAAGACGTCGGCTTCTTCCTCACCGTCGACGAGGGGATCACGACCGACAGTCAGGGACGGGACCACAATTTGACCGAGCTGGCGAACAAGTACCAGTATCCTGTGCAAAAGTATCGTACTCGTAGTAATTGCAGTCATGAATTACAAACTTTTTTCCTAAGGTAAATCCGCATGACAACTTTTGTTGCTCACGCTGAGGGAATTTGTAATGCATTCATGCGAGTGCGATACTTTTGCAATGCATAACCAGCTGGGGATGCGCGTCACCTTGACCTGCAATGAGGCCGAGTATTACTACTACAGCTACGGCACGGAGAACTACGAGTGCGTGCTGTCCAGCTTGTACGACGAGCCCGCGAGCCCCTTCGACGTGGTTGCCTACCCGGAAAAACCGGGGCACATCCCCAGCACGAACCTCTCCATGTACTACCGGCGGAATACCACCATGTGGGTCCAGTACGACAAGGCGAACAAAAGGTCCACCGTATCCCGTGGAAAAACATGCCCACCCCAGAGTTGTCATGCAATTCTGCATGCCAAAAAAGTTTCTCATGCGGAGTCCTATGAGAAGCATTTTCGTTTCGTGTTTTGGGATTTCGATTTGTGATGCTAGGATCAGGATGCTATGCTAGATCTGTGATGCTTCTGAGCTAGCTAAACAGGATCACACTATGAGGACAAACTTGTCATGCCAAACCACCAAAGCTGTGTGATTTGTCGTAGCAGATTTCCCATCTTAACTCTGGTGTGGGGACGTTTTTAATCAGGATACACCAACACGCCCTGGCACCCCTTGCACTGCCGGTCGGACCGCCCCATGGTGCCGGACTGGAACTTCTTCGAGAACACCTGCTGGTTCACGCACGACGGTTTATCACAAAAAAAATCCCCCCTCCCCACAGCCACATCAAAACGAAACTTCTGATGCTGGATTTGCGTACACAAATCAGATTTGTCTTGCAGTACAGGACTGCAGGCCCATATCATGCCAGAGTAGAAAGGTTGCGGCCTTGGCACTTAGCATGAAGAGCGTCTATGCTGTAGGCCCAAAAGCATTACAAACCGCCTGCATAATGGGGCGGAGCCTGTGGCGTTGCTTTCTTGCAAGACCGACGCGATTTGTGGTCACAAATCAGCATTGCAAATTTTCTGCGGCGTCCCTTTTCGATATGGGAAGGGGGAGCTTTCCCTTTTGATACGGGTACAACCAGCCCCACAACTGGTTCGTCACCGTGCCCAACAACCCGCAGACCGGCACCTGGTGCGTGTGGGTGAAGATCAACCAGGCGATCCGCACTGGGGACATTTGGCGCACCTACGACTCGGTGAACAAGCTCTCCTGGGAGATGAAGAAACTCGACCACGGGCTCTACGAGGTGTACGTCACCGTCGGGGTGGGGCAGATCCCCTACTACTTAGAGAACGCCGGGCGCCCGGTGGATTGGATGGGCTACATCAACAACACCAACAGCTGGCAACACTTGTGCTACGTCTGGTACATGCCGGGGTCCTCCGGGTACGCGGAGTTTTACATCAACGCCCTGAAGTCCACGACCCTGAACGGCGCCGAACTGCTGACCAACTTCGCGTTCCAGCACATCGGGACCCGCATCCAGCTGGGCGAGTTGGTCACCGCATGGCAGGCACCGCGGCTGTACAATTACCGACTTACCGAGGACCAGATCTTCGACCTCTACAAGTACGACCCGTTGCGCTGCACCGACGGCGGTGAGCTGCGCACCTGCCCGGACCCGCTTGCGTCGAACTCGCTCACCGTGGCGGTGTCCCACCGCTACCCACGGTACCAGCTCAACCCGCGCGCGCAGGACTCCCGGCTTACCTTCGGCTGCATGCGCGGCTTCGAGCGAAGCGACGGCTACTACAAAATGCAGTGCTCGGTGCGGGAGGTGTTGAAAGACTTACTGTACCCGCCGGTCGCGGGACAAGACAGCTCTGCTGCCGAGGACGTATCAAATGTAAAAATGTCTGGGTCTGGAAGAATGCAACTTGTGATGCTGCATTTGGATTCCAGAAAAATCTGTATTGCGTGAGCATCAAAAGGAATGCAATTTTTGCTACGCGGAGAGGGCATTTCTCATGCGGAGTAGGCATCAAGAAGCTCTCAAAAAATCTGTGATGCTAGGGCATGCATTACAGACATCAGGGCTCATGCAAAACGTGCATGACAAGTGTCAGAATCTTCCAGACACTTTTACAATCCATAGGACGAGTTCGACGGCAATTTGACGAACGGCAGCAACGGTTCGAACGGTACTGCTAGTGCCGCAGGTACTGGCAGTATCAAAGAAAAAATCATTGTTAGTGTAACTTTGTGATGCGCAACATGCATACTGCTTGCGGCTGTCATGCTAGGCATGCATTGTAAGGTCCACTCAAGCGCGTTTTCATCTACCATCAGCGCATGACAGGTTTTTGCTCTCATGCGAGACAGATTTGTAATGCTGTTACTCCAAAATCAAAAAAGTTACTTTACACCTACAATACTTTTTTCTTGGATAGGTAGTTCTAGCGCCAGTACTAGTGCACAAACAGTCGACCCGAACGCCGGGCTGTCGGTGAATGACAGCAACTACACGGCGATCACCGAGCCCCCACCGGAAATGGTATCAAATGCAAATACGTCTGGGTCTGGAAGATTGCCAGGTTTGTCATGCATATTTCGCATCCCCCGTGACGCCTGTAATGCATGACCTAGCGTAACAGATTTTTAGAGGTCTTCTTGGTGCGTACTGCGCATGAGAAATGCCCTCTCCCCGTAGCACAAACTGGACTCCTCTTGCTGGTCATGCAGTACAAATTTTTTTAGAATCCAGAGACAGCATGACAAGCTGCAACCTTCCAGACCCAGACGTATTTGCAGCGCATGAATGGTCCAAGTCGACGAGTGGGTGCCGTTTGACGATCACAGCAGTCTCGTGCAAGACAATGATGCCCTGGCCCCGTTCGGGATGGTCAGCGAGATTAGCGCAAACCCGTTCTTCTCCGTCACCGACGTGCAGAAGTTTTCTCTGGACATATCCTATTTAAAAACGTCCCCACGACCCCATAGTCAAGATGGGGAATAAGCTAGACAAATCCACAAGTTTTGGATGTTTTGCATGACAACTTTGGACTCGTAGTTGTAAAGTGGTGTTTGAGGTAGTTCAGCAGCATCACAGATCGAGTTGACCATGCCTACTGGAGCATGACAAATTTCAAAGCGTGAAAAGAAAATGCTTCTCATGGGGCTCCGCATGAGAAACGCTCTCAGCATGCAGATTTGCATTACAACTATGGGGTGGGGATGTTTTTAAATACGATAGGACAGCAACGGCTTTTGGCCGCTGCAGTGCTGTTTGCTGGAAAAGTTGTGCCGGGACCTCCCCGTGGCGCAGAACACCTATTACGTGAAATCCGTGGAGAATTACCGCGACGCATATGAGAGTACACAACTTCGACTTCCCCTGACCCTCATTTGTAAGTAGCATGAATAGCAACACAAGCTTTAGCAAGAGTACAGGTTTTGCATGACAAATTTGCGCAGGAGTGTAGTGCCAGTTGGGCAGCTGCCAGAACTTGTCATGCGAACAGTACCAAAAGGAAGAGGCAAAGTGTAGATTTGGCATTTTGCATGACAATAAAATAAAGGGGAGGGGGAGGTGTGCACTATCATAACGCGCGGGGCGTAAACGGGAGTTACTCGTTCTGCGCGGCGGATCTGAACGCCACGGGCCCGTCCAACTTCAACATCCAGCACACCGGTTTCTATTACGAGGAAGACGTGTCCGGGGGCACGACCTTTCTCGGGTGCCCGGTCATCAACTTCGCGCTGGGGCAGGTCGATATGTACACGGACCATCTGAACATCGGGTCCAGCGCCGCCGTCAGCTGTCAGGCGGGGTATGCACTGACCATCGAGTCTTCGGCCGTGATGGTGTGCGGCGAAGCGGACGCGGTGTTCAACCAAGCGCTGAAGCGGTGGGAGGTGCAGGGGCTGTGGCGACGCGTGGACGGGCAGCCGGCGCTGATGCCGCCCGTGTGTCGGCAGCAGCCCTGGTGCGAGAAGTTGCTGGTGCCCAACGCGCTCTCCATCGAGCCCGCGAATGCGCAGCAGCTGGGAGAGTCCGTGGTGATCACCTGCATGGAGGGCTACGAGCTGAACTTCGAGCAGGAGGGCACGCGGTTGGCGACGTGCAGTGAAACCCGTTTTTTCATGATCAACGACACAAGTTTGACCGACGCGGAGCGCGCGGACATCCGGTGCAAAAAGGTCGCGCAGTACTGCCCGACCGTGCCGAATGACGGCGTTCTGGATGAAGACGACGGCTCGCTGCTGACCCCGGCCATGATCGTGAGCAACGCGACCCGGTTCGCTACGCAATCGAATTTGGTGGTGAGTCCGGACTCGGCATCGCGACTAGGGGCCTACCTGTTAGATGCGAGGGGGGTCTTGCACAGCCTGCGCTTGTATCAAATGTAAAAATGTCTGGGTCTGGAAGAATGCAACTTGTGATGCTGCATTTGGATTCCAAAAAAATTTGTATTGCATGAGTAAGTACCTAAGGAAAGGCAATTCTTACTACGCTGAGAAGGCATTTGTCATGCGGAATACGCATCAAGAAGCCCTCAAAAAGTCTGTATTGCTACGGGATGCATCACAGACGTCATGGCTCATGCAAAACGTGCATGACAAGTGTCAGAATCTTCCAGACCCAGACACTTTTACAGTTGATAGCTTGTTTCATGAGTCCACGGGGAGTTTGGTCGTTGCTAGTAGCATATCAAATGCAAAAATGTCTGAGTCTGGGAGATTGCGAGATTTGTCATGCTAGGGTGGCATGACTCGTAAATCTGTCATGCACGTTTCCCAAGAGCCCCATTATGCTGTCATGCAGAAACGCAGTTTGTCATGCAGAATAGGCAACACCTAGTTGTCATTTGTGACCTCTTCATGATACGCCACCCAGCATCACAAGTTTCCAGACCCAGACACTTTTACAATCCATATAGCGACGTTGTGTTGTCGCAGAACGAGGATGTAAATGTCCCAGATGTTAGCACGTCGACAGTAGCTGTACCACAGTCGATTCGCGTCCAGGACATTATTACCGCGGTCATCAGCGACCCAAACCGCGTGCTCGGTACGAACGTCACGCTTCGCTGCAAACCCCCGCACTACGAACGCGTGTCTGGTGACGGGGATTTCGTCTGCGCCAGTGGACGATTCTACACCACCGACACGTACCGAAACGCCAAGCCGTTAGTGTGTCAGCGGAAGGACGCGAGAGTTCTGCCACCCTCGCAGTTGACGCCGGTGTCCACCGTGGACGACGTTTGCCTCTACGGCGACCGGGCGAACCTGGTCCCGGAAACGACCTTTCTCGATTCGAATTACGTGTTGAACCCCTACGGTCTGCGGCCCGAGGTTCCGGGGATCCCGTACACGAACGACAGTATGCTAGTGCAGAACAGCAATTTAGACGGAACCAGCGTGAAAAACGACGTGAACAAGCGAGGGACAATCGCCTTCTGGTACAAGTTATGGATTGCAAATATGTCTGGGTCTGGAAGAGTGTAACTTGTCATGCTACATCTGGATCGTGGAAAAATTTGTGTTGCATGATTACCAAAAGAGGTCCACTTTTGAACAAGTTTAGAGGCAGTTTCTCATGCAGGAAAGGCATGATAGAGATCTCACAGAATCTGTCACGCTAGGCCGTGCATGCCAGACCGCGTGGGTTATGGATAACCTGCATGACAAACCTAGCACTCTTCCAGACCCAGACATTTTTGCACTTGATACAAGCTAGACAACGCGTTTGACTTCCAAATGCTCTTGTCCGCCGACCTACTCCCCCGGGACGAAACGACCATGTGCGGCGCGCGGCAGCCGGCCAGGCGGAAAAACTTTTTCACGACCAGCACCACCACGACGACCACCACGACCACGACGACCACCACGACTACCACAACTACGACAACTAGTACCACGACCACAAGTTCAACCACGACGACGACCACGACCTTCGACGTTTTTGCGGCCTTCAACCTGACCAACGGCAGCAATTTAACGCTGTATGCCCATTTATTCGGTCTAGACGAAGAGGATGATGCTTCGTCGACACCGGCGGACCAACCGATTGGCGCCTGGACGGTCACGCTCTTTCGGGACCGGGACTGTGTGGTAAGCGGAAAGGAAAACATCGCGGGGTTGCTTGGCGGGGGAAACGCGAGCAATGAAACTGCTGGAAGCGAAACAGTAACTACTTCCAACGACACAAATTCCTCCAATGACACCGACGACAACGAGACGGCTTTGTTGGTGACGACCACCACCACGACGTCCACCACCACCACCACACCAGCCTACGTACCCGACTGGTCGGTGTTACTCTCCGGTAGCAATTACGAGGAGTGCGTGGCGGTCCCGGACCAGGATGCGTACAAACTCGGGTTTCGGGCGGTGCGGGTGACCGGCTGCGTGCAAAGCTACTTGGTAAACGAAACTGCTACGGAACTGCAGAATGCGGCGTTTGTTTTGGAACAACAGCAGCAAAACGCAAGTAATCAATCTTCGAACGGTAGCAACAGTACTAGCGATATTAGCCCCCAATTCCCGCCACCCGTGATGTACCCAGGACCAATTCTCGGTGCGTTTCGGTTTTACGAGACCGCAAATTGCACCGGATTCGAGTACGAGACGCCCGCGCTGGAGCGAGACCAGTGTCTGGCGTCGGGGTTTTTGACTTGGCAAATCCAAGTGGAGTGCAGCGTGTACGACCGAGCGAGGTACGCGCCGCCGGTGAAAGCCGGGCCGGAAATGCAAGCGAAGCCCTGGGTGGCGAACTTCTACGATAGGAAACAAGTGGGCGGTAGTAATAACTTGTGCGACGATGATGACGCGATTCTGAACGTCGCCGGCATGCACCCCAGTATCTGCGTTACCATGCCGGACGCGCCCGCTCCGATGATCCAGTACGGAAATTTTTCCTCCAGCGGTATCCGCAGTCTGCACCCGATCCGGAGTGTGACCCCACCGGAAAAATCGGATCAAGAGAAAGCAGAGAACAAAACCTCGTATACGGAGATCGACTTCATGTTCTTCGATCAGCCGGAGTGTGGGGGGTTTGGGTACACGGAAACGGTTTTGTATTCTGCAGCCGATCCGTCGCAGAGTAAAATGGTTACTGAGTACAAAAGCGGCGGAATATCTACTTCTAGTGCTTCATTCAGCGTCGACCAGAAATTCGCACAGTCTCCAACCACCGGCACCGCTGCGCAGGGGTGCTGGCCTTTTTTTAGCACCGGCGCTGATAGCAGCACTGCCGGTCTCCAGCAGTACTGGAACGCGTTGACGATGGAGCCTTTCGGGGAAAGAACTATCAAATGCAAAAATGTCTGGGTCTGGAAGATTGCTAGGTTTGTCATGCAGCTTTTCCATGACCCACGCGGTCTGGCATGCACGGCCTGGCATAACAGGTTCTGTGAGATCTCTATCATGCCTTTCCTGCATGAGAAACTGCCTCTAAGCTTGTGCCTCAAAAGTGGACCTTTTTTGGTAATCATGCAACACAAATTTTTCCATGATCCAGATGTAGCATGACAAGTTACACTCTTCCAGACCCAGACATATTTGCAATGCATAAGAACTTACCCCTGGCAACTGACGCTGTACAAGCACAGTGCGGCTTGCGAAGAAATGTTTTCCATCAATCCGGGCGTCGCGGGGAACATGCAAAACCAATGTGTTCAACTTCCGGACACGATCGCGCTCGAGACAGGGATTCATTCCATGGAGTTAAAACACTGCGACAAGAGTGGGTGGTTCCAACAGAGGGTGGTCAACATGGAGAACGCAGCTTCATCAACTTCGGGAAAAACAAGCCCCTATTTGGAAACTGTCGACCTGATGACGCACCCGAGTCAGCACCTGGCGACGACCGAGAAGGGCAGTTTCGTGCTGTATACCGACGAGACGTGCGGTTTCGGCGAAGTGAATAGTACGAACACAACAAACGACACTGCACAACTTGGAGTTCCCGAGCCGATCCACACAACCTTGTACGAAGCGCAGTCGTACGGTGTGTGCGAGAGCTCCTTTCCGCACTTTAACTCGTCTTTAAAAGCGGACGGTGTTTTCAGCGCGCGGATGCAGTGCACGTTGACTTCGAGCATCTCGATGAATGGAGGAGAACCTTCTGCTGACACGGTGTCTTCGGCCTCGACCCTTTTGTCCGACAACGCGACGGAGTTGAATGCGCAGTTCGCACTAGAGTTCAACAACGAAGAACGCTATTTCGCCGAGGGGGTTTTCGCCTACGACGTTTTCCTCGATGCGGACTGTACGCAGCAAGTCCGCGTGTATTTACCCGCAGATGCTGCTGAAACACAGACTTCAAACGCTTCCAATATGACGGACACTGGTAGTTCTGGCGCCGACGAGGAGGAAGTTCTGAACAGTCGAAATACCACCGGAAACGGCACGAATGGGTCGAATGTGATTGGTATTAATTGCAAAAATGTCTGGGTCTGGAAGGTTGGAGCTTGTGATGCTAACGGTGGACGCTAAAAAAATCTGTATTGCATGATCAGCAAGAAGAGTCCAGTTTGTGCTACGCGGGGAGGGCATTTGTCATGCGGATTAGGCATCAGGAAGCCCTCTAAAAATCTGTGATGCTAGGTCCTGCATTACAGACGAGACGTCCTGGGTCATGCAAAATATGCATGACAAGCCCACTAACATTCCAGACCCAGACACTTTTGCATTTGATAACTGGCCTGAACGACACCGACGGAGCTGACGGGTCCACTTCCACGTCGAGCGATGCGTCTGGTCTGAATGTAACCAACGACACCGAGCAGGGGAGTTTTGTCACGTTTGCCGCTACCGGAACGATTGGAAGTTCTTGCGGAGTAGAGAAACCGAAGACCCACTGTCTCTTCGACACGGCCACGCTGAGCAGGAAGTGCGCGATCCAGCTTCCGTACTGCGGGGCGAACGGCACGCGCGTGCGGTGGCAGAGTTTCTGGGACAAACCATTTTCTGTCGGAGCACCGGGTTCAAATGCTCCTGTGTTGATCCAAAACCAGTTCCCCCAGCTCTACGACAGCAACGACACTTGCCCATCGCTTTTCAACTTTCCGGTGTACCAGGTCGCGACCGTGGGGAGGTGTGAGCGGCTGGGGAACACGCAGTTTTTCCAAAAGCTCGACTGCACGCCGCCGGCACCCGTGCCGCAGAACGCGACCAATAAGACGGGTGAGACGCTGTTAGTAGGGGAGGAAGCGGACGATAATCTGTTCGGGAATGAAACCAACGGGACGAACACGACGACGTCAACATCGACAACTACGACCTTCGTACCGGACAACAAGACCGTGATGAACTATTACGACTACGACGACAAATTTTTCTATCACGACGGCTACTGCATCTCCCCCTTCTCCGTCTTCATCCACCGGGGGAAGCTCCTCGTGCGGAACTTCTTTGGCGTGCCCGACTGGCACGACACGTACCGGTATCAAATGCAAATATGTCTGGGTCTGGAAGAAACGGAGTTTGTCATGCACATTTTGCATGACCCGTGAGGTCTATGATGCAGGTCCTAGCATGACAGATTCTTTGAGGGCTTCTTGATGCTTATCACGCATGAGAAATGCCCTCTCCGCGTGCCAAGAACTGGACTCCTCTTGCTGCTCATGCAACACAGATACTTTTAGAATCTGTAGACAGCATTACAAGCTCCACCCTTCCAGACCCAGACATATGTGCATCTCATAACCGGAACCAGACGCGATTCCAGCTGCAGGTGAACACCTATGCATTGCAAAAGTATCGTACTAGTACAAATTGCATTTACAAATTTTATCAGAAAGAAAAATGGAATTTGTAATGCTAATTCAGGTAAAAAGGTAGGTTTGTCATGCAAGATTGCAATTAGTATGAGTGCGATGCTTTTGCACAGCATAACACCACCGGGTCCACAATCCTGCGCAGGAACGTCGTGGCGCCCAGTGCGGAAAAATTGGCGTTGTATCACCAGCAATTGCGGGATAGTGTGGTCGCGCAGTCAACTTCTTCCAGTTCTCCTTCTGTTCAGAACAACGAAACGGAGGTGGAAGTCTTGAACCCGTTCTACCTGCACGATCCGAAGTACGAGAAGAACGACCCGACGATGTACTACGAGCAAGTGTACCTGAGGGACGACACGACAGACTATTCCGCCACCATCAACATTGACAACGAGGAGTACCAGCACACGGTGTTTGTGGACGCCTTTGACGAAGACCGAATGCATCAGCGCATGGTAGATCGGCTCGGGCGGCTGAACGTGGTTGGGTTCACCCAGTTCGACCATCTAGACTTCCTCAGCTTATTGTCCTTCAACGATACAGCTAGCAAGGCGACGACGCCTGCTGGTTCGAGCAGCTCTTCGAATGGCACTTCGGCAGGTGGTTCTTCGCAGGCACCATCGTCTTCGGAACAAATCAGTTTCGACACGGTGACTAGTTCGTTACCACCGCCCTTTCCGGGTCAATCCGGGTACTATTTCTACACGCCGGCCAGTAGCGCCTTCGACCACATGGAGATTCCGGAACAGCAGCGGCTGGACGTGGTGTCCAAAGACCAGATGAGCGAGGACCGGCTGAACATTACGAAATTCGTCGACGCGCTTATGAAAGCCTCAGAATAGAAATCCTCAAAGTGGAAATGATTTGTGATGCATGAAATGCGACGCAAAAAAGACTGTGTTGCAGAGGACGCAATGGAGGCCGACTATTGTCCTGCTGAGGTTGAAGAATTGGAATGCTGCTTAGCACGACAAAAGGGCACCCCTTTGCCTTAGCCTGCATGACAGACATGCTTTACGTGCCCGGGAAATTTGTCATGCGCCGACTACAAAAACATAAACAAATTTGAATTTCGCTTCAAGTGGAGTCGTTTTTTTGCATCACAAATTATCTCCACTTTGAGGATTTCCAACCTGAGGCTTTCATAGCGCTGACCCTATTGGAAGACGCGAACTTTCAGGGAGGTGGAGAAATAAGCAGTAGTGCGACGTCCTCTTCAAGTTATGCTTCAAATTATGCTCCGAAGCACAACTTGGACTTCGATTTGCAAACGTGGCTTGAGGAGCGGAATCTGACCAATGCCGGGGCTGTGCACATGGCGTACAGTTGGGACACGGACCTGAAGACTGCGGCGCTGTTTATCAATGGGGAAGAAGTGTTCAAGCTCACAGACGTACAGGACGCGTTGTTCGAAAACAGCAGGGTGCGGACGTATCACACAGACACGACACCAAAACCTTCCCCCAAAGAACAACACGGCCTCTTCTCCCTTCCCAACCCCGCGACCGCGGGGATCGACCCGGTAATTGGGGTGGAGGAATTCCCTGCGACCGTGACCACGTTCACCGACCACGGCTTGTTCCTCGGCGACTACCACGGCAGCACGGCGCGCGACGCGTCTCTGAAGCCGCCAGTGATGCTGCACCACGAGGACCCGCCCGTGCCCTGGTTTGACTCCCGCCCGTTTCACTACCCGATGTCGCGGACCGCGCCCGAAATCTCGCGGGTGCGGTTTTACGACCAGAGCTTTGTGCAGGATGCTTTGAACGCCACCGACCCGGGCACCAACCGGAACGTCTTCGCAGACACGCTGTACCGGGACGAGTCAGCCGGCGGATGCAGTTACCTACCCGATAGCTGTCGAACGGCGTTCGACACCGGCTTCGATGTGAAGCGGCTGATAGAAGAGCACAACGTGTTTGTGGACCCAAATTTACAAGGCCCGGACGCAAATTTTTCCAGTAGTACTTCTGCACCAGTGCTATCACCGACTATCTTCACCGCTGATACTGAACAGCACTCGCCGACCGCCACGTCGGCAAAGCTGGCGCTGCAGTGCAACGCCGGATACCTCCCCCCGGTATCCTGTGGTGGGAAAGTATTTGAGAAATTGCGAACTGAAATTCTTCAAGCGCACCACTGGTTCTCCAACACGCTGACGGCGAAGCAGCAGGCCGCGTATGCGGTGAACCAAACGGGCAAGCTGCCAAAAAACGCGGACTTCTTTCCGAAGGCGGTTTTTGAGTGCGCGAAGAATCCGCAGCTGGATTTCGTCGGCGGTACCAAAGAGACGCTGGGCCCCGATCTGGTGACGCTAGCGGGTACGTTTGATTCGTTGACGAGTCTCTTCGCGTCTGCTTCGACGAATTATGGGGTCACTCGCTACCACCAGGAAAAGCCGTTCCGTCTGGTAAACCAGGATCCGGGATTTCAAGATCTGGACTACAACACAACCGAGGTGGTGGGGTACAGGAGCGAGTTGCAAAACGTCACGGTGCGAGTCAACGACAGTTTCACCGGAGAGGAGATCGACGGGGTGGAGGAGCAGGTGGTGCAAGTCCCAATTACGCAAGTTTTCCACCGGGTCCGCGCCTTGCAGGACAATTTCCTATCGGACTTCAGCCCCAACACGGACGGGCTGCTGCTCTCCTGCTGCGACACGGTGCCCGACTACTGTCCGCCCATCGGGCAGATCGAGGACGCCAAGCCGGTGCCGAACCGGATCTTGCTGACCAACGCCACGTTTCCAGTGCTGACCTACACGCCCGCGGTCCGGACGGTCGCCCGCAATCCGGGGAAGCGCGTGGTGAGTCTGCAGGGCGACAGAGAGGCGTTGCTGGCGGACAACTACGATTTACAGAACTTGACCGACGGAAACTTGGAGCAGTTCAAGTTTGCGAAATTGGGGTCCTGCGCGGGGAGCACCGCCGTCGCGGAGACCGGGCAATACGACCGCAGGATAGGCAGCGTGGTTTCCGTCACCTGCCCGCCGGGGGCGACGGAGCGCCAGGACACGTACACGTTATGAAGTGCAAATATGTCTGGGTCTTGAAAAGTGCAACTTGTAATGCGTGTCTTGCATTCCTGGAAAATCGTTGTTGCATGAGCAGCAAAAGAGGAGCTTCCTTTGTCATGCAAAAACGCGATTTGTAATGCCATGCGTATTAGTCATCATCAGGCGTCTGAAAAACTTGTCATGCTTTGCTGCCATTGCAAGTGCTTCAATCATGCGCAACTCAGCATCACAACTTCCCAGACCCAGACATAAGTATTTGCATTTGATACGAGTGTCGCGCGAGTAACAAGGGCCTGCCCGAGTGGGTGTTGATGTCCACCGGTCTCCCGGCGCCGCTGAAGTGCATCGACTCCGAGCAGTGGTGTCCGCTGCCCACTCTGATCGGGTCCCGGATCGTGTCCATTACCGACGGGGAGAAGTTTGGATCGGTTCTGAACGTCGAGTGTTTCAAGAACTACGAAACGGTCTCGGGCTTCGCGTCCACGGTGTGTGGCGCCAGCCGGTACTGGGTCCTCGAATCGCAGCAACTGAACACGACGGTGACCTCGAACGCCGACGTGTTGCAGTGCCTGCAGGTTTCCACCAAGCTGGTCCGCAACTACGACAACGCCCCGCCGCCGCAGCGGCTAAACGGCACTCTGTCGCTCCGTTGCCAGCCGGGGTATGTGTTCAAGTCCGGAAATCTCGAATCCTTCTGCGACGTCACGGGGGAGTGGTATTCTCGGGGCACAACCATGGACAAGATGACGAAACTGGTCGCTCCGCAGTGCGAGTTGCAGGTGGACTGGTGTCCGGAGCCCGTGGGGACCAACGCGTACATCAAACGCTACTACGTATCAAATGCAAATATGTAGACTGGGTCTGGAAGGATGCAAACTTGTGATGCGGCCTTTCGATCCTACTAAAATCTGTATTGCACCATGAGCAGCCAGCGCAGTCCAGTGACCAGCTCTTGCCCCGCGCAGAGGGCATTTGTAATGCAGTATAGGCATCAGGAAGCCCTCACAAAATCTGTGATGGAGGGGCATGCATTACAGACATCCTGGGTCATGCAAAATGTGCATGAGAAACCTTGTATCGTTCCGGACCCTCCAGACATATTTGCAATCCATACTACGACTCGCCCAACAACGCGCGCGGGCTGGACACGCGGGCCGAAATGGGCTGCAACGCGGGGTACGTGCGCAAGTACGGGGACGCGGAGTTGATGTGCAACATGAATTTGGTGGGCACCCAGGGCCTGTGGTACTCGGTCGCTTTTCAGCAGGTGGCGGCGACCATGCACTGCGAACTCGACCCCTTCTTCTGCCCTGCGATTCCCACCTCCGCCTCCTACACCGTGCTCTTCGATGGCGGCCGGGGGTTGGGCGCGATCTACCGGCGAGCGTGCGCCGAGGGGTTTGTCCGGTACGCGGGGGACGACGAGGTGGTCTGTGGGTTTGAGGGCGTCTGGAAGACGCGCACCGGGACGGGGACGAACCTGCGCAACGCGCAACTGCTCTCCTGTGTGCCGATCGAACAGTACTGCCCGTTGCCGCAGTTGGTGCACGGGACCACGTATCAGAAGGAAAAATCCCCCCTCCCCACATCGAAACGAAGTTTCTGATGCTGGATTTGCGCACACAGATCAGATTTGTCTTGCAGCAGAGGACTGCAGGCCCATATGGTGCCGGAGTCGAGAGGTTTTGGCCTAGGCGCTTAGCATGAGGAACGTCTATGCCGTAGGCCCAACAGCATTACAAACCGCCTGCATGAAGATAGTGGAGCGGAGCCTGTGGCGTTGCTTTCTTGCGTCACAAATGCGATTTGTGGTCACAAATCAGCATGGCAAATTTTCTGAGGTGTGCCTTATCGATATGGGAAGGGGGGATTTTTCCTTACGATACCACGAAAAACCGAGTGCAGAAACTGGCAGACACCGCCTACACCCAGTGCCTGCCCGCGTTTGAGCGCAGCCCGCAGCCGTTTCAAACCCTACGGTGTGAGCACTACAAGGGCAACGCCACTTTCACGACCAGGACCGGGCCGGCGGATTATCAGGTATATTCTACTTTCAATTTCGACCGCGTTGTTGGACTATGTATCTATACATAGTTTGCTGTCGTGCATCTTCGTCAACATCTTGCAGGCTCGATATTTCGAATAAATCATCTGGCTCAAGAACATCGTCTTTCGATTTTGTTCGTCGTATGGATCATGCTGCAGTGCAGTCGTCTTAAGCTGCTGAAGTGTTTGATGCTTGGTCGTTTTGAGGACCTCGTTCGAGAATTGATATGGATTCAAAATCGAGCAAACACACAACCAAAAGGTCGGCGAGTTTGCGCACGACGGGTATTGGATCGTGAACCAAACTATCCAGTGCAAACAGCGAAGATCGGGGTCTGGAAGATTGCGAGACCTGTCATGCAGGTTTGGCATCATGTTGACTCTAAGCTCTGTATAGTTGTGTAGCTGCGAAGAGCTCGCCTGCCTGTCGTGCAAACGCGCAGTGGTTCTCAAGAACTCATGCTGCATAAGTAACACAGAGCCACGAAAAAACCTGTCATGCTTCGCGGTGCGTGAGCGTGACAGTGTGCTCGTCACGAAGATTCGCTGACTTGCGTGACAAGGTTTCGCAGACCCAGGCTCATCTCGATGTAGTTTGCAAGGTCGATACAAGCGAACGCCACGCTGCCCCCCGCCGGCCCGCACTTTGCGTGCACGGCCCGCACCGATTTTTGTGTGGCCCCCGCTGCGGAGACGCTTGTGTACTCGGTGATGACGGGCGCCGCACTGAACCCGATGGGCGCCATGATCAGTTTCCAGTGTCTCACTGGGTACCTCCCCAGTTTCGGCTCGTCACAGCTGTTCTGCGGCGTTGCGGAGCCCACGCCCGGCAACTACGTCGGGATTTGGATCCAGGCGGACGGCATCCCCGGCGTGCCCCTGGCCTGCAGCGGGAGTAAGGAAGTGTGCCCCATGTTGAGCACAATCACGCCGAACTCGCAAGGGTATAGAATAAAAACGAGTAGTACAACTATCACTATACGACGAGAAAATATTAGGGGTGTTTCTGTTTTCTCTACTTTATGCTTTTTTTGCAGCTCCTCCTGCAGAATAAGATTCGACCGATTCGACCTTATGTATGAGTTTAACATTTCCTTTCCGCAGGTACTTCCTTCTCCCCCTAGACCGGTCGTTGAATTCCAAAGCGTTCATGCAGTGCAAGATGGGATACGAGCTGAACCGCGCGTACACGCTATCCTGAGTAAAAACGTCCCCACACCAGAGTCAAGCTGGGAAATCTGCTAGACAAATCTGTCAGCTTTTGCTGCTGCGCATGACAAGTTTGGCCTCGCAGTGTAATCCTGTTTAGCTTGTTCAGCAGCATCACAGATCTAGCATATCATGCTGATTCTAGCATCACAAATCCCACAACACGACTAGAGACTGCTTCGCATGGGTCTCCGCATGAGAAACATTTCCAGCATGCAGATTTGCATTGCAACTCCTGTGTGGGGACGTTTTTACTCACGATACACGCCGCACAAGCCTCTGATCGCGCACCGCATGGTGTACCAGTGCTGCGTCGTGGTTGTGTATCGCAAGAAGAAAGAAGTGTTACAGTTACACATTGTGTTGCAGGCCAAGCAAGACAGACAAGCTCTGTCATGCCGGATATGCATAGGAGCCTCGTTTCATAGGTGTTTTCCCGTAGGATTTCTGCATTACAAGTCTTCTCTCTGATGCAGAGAAATTTGTGTTGCTGAATTGACTACAAATGTGTAACTGTAACACTTTTTTCGTGGGATATTGTGAACGGCGTGGAACAGGTATGAGAGTGCACATAGCTCCTCCTCCCGCTCATTTGGATGGCATCCACAGCAACACAAGTGCTGGCACAAGTGCAGCTTTTGCATGACAAATTCGCGACCGCTTCCAGTGCTGTTTCCGCTTGTTCGGGCACAATCTGTCGCGCAAGCAGCGCCACAGGGCATGCAAAGGGTGGATTTTTAGAAGGCGTTTTGCATGACAAATGAGGGGGAGTTCGTTGATGCGCACTCTTATAACAGGGCTTCTGGTCCAACATCATCGGTCCGCAGACCAACTGCCCCACCACCATGGCCAGTATCCCCAACGTGGACAGCTGCGGCCTGATCAGCAATTTCTGCCCGGCGCCGGCCATCGATCCAAACATGGAGGACTTGGAAAACAAGAACATTCTGACCTACTTCGACCCAAACCTGTATTTCACCTACGGGGCGCGCCTCAGCTTGTCCTGTCCGATTCGCAAAGAAATGGTGTACGGGGACCCGGAGCTGGTCTGCACCGCACAGGACGACAGTACCTTTCCGGGAAAGTGGCGCCGGTGGGTATCGTGAGAAAAAAGCGTAGTTTTACCCGTAAGGATTTTGTGAGTTACTTGCGTCACGCAGCGTCCGTGAAAACGAAAACTTGCCATGCGAGAAAGCGAATGTCTTGCAGTTGCATATGTAGCTGCAAGACAAATGCGTCTGTGTTCCATTCTATCATGCATCAAAAGTGTACAGTGAAACAGTTTTTTCTGCTTGCATAGTGGGTGGCCTCGGACTACACGACCGCGGTGATGGATCCGAGTGTGAACTTCACGGAAACGGAAGACGGGCTCGGATTGAGGACCATCAGGCCAAATTTCGTGCCGGTACGTTGGGCGTTTTTTGTATTCTCGTGCGGCCAGAAGTAGAGCGAGGCGAAATTACTACTTTCATAGGAGGTACTTACTTACTTGCAAAAAAGAAAATCTCGGAAAATAAACTTTTTCTAGAATTGCACGTTATCTAAAAACACAAAAATTCTGTAGATGGCGTGTGGGTTCGAGCGCCAGTTTGGTCTGAAGCTGCGCGCCACCTACCGTTCCGAGTTGCTAGACCGCAACGAGTATCCTGTGCAAAAGTTGTATCGTACTCGTGCTACGCGCAAATCTTTTTTTTTAGTTTTTAACGCAGTCGATGGAATAGAACAAGTCCATTTATTCTTGTCATCGTGTTTTGCTAGTTTGAAAATTGTAATTTCAATTACCACTAGTACGATACGGATACTTTTGCAATTGATAACGACCCCCGAGCCCGGGCCGAGGTGGTGGACAGTGTGCGCTACATGATTGCGCAGGACACCAGCGACTACGATGAAGAGGAATTCACGGGCCACTTGATTCCCGGTGTCTCGGGCACCTATGAGTTTAAGTTGGAGGTATTTGGGAAGGCGCAGGTCTTCCTGGAGGGCGCGCTGCTGTTCGGCGTGGAGTCCGATCCGAATCGGGACCAGGTAATTTTATAAATTTCAATTGTTTTAGAATATTAGCTCAAGTGATGATCTTCATGTTCCGAAAAAGTGTCTCTACACCAAAAGAAAAGCTAACATTACTATAAAAACAGCTCGTTAACGGCACCACGCAGCTGTTTGACACGTTTGTCTCCCGTTCGGTCTACCTGACAAAGGAGCAGCTGTACGCGCTTTCAGTGAAATACCAGTACTACGTAGCGAGGAACCTGGATTACCGAGAGCCGTACTTGACCCGGGCTGCCATTCTCAGGCTGAAGTGGAAGACGCCCGACGGCGTGGAGCAGGTATAATGCATATATATCAAAGGAGAGTTTGTAGTTGTCGGTTAGGTTTGATGTTGGATCATTTACATTTTCCACCTCATCGAAGATCTGGTAATGTCCTCTGCGCATTGGCATTTGCATTTCTGTGGAAGAAGCGAGCTGCAGATAGATCGAGACTTTCATCATGATTCTACGTTCTTTGTCTCGTCAACGGTCTTCTATCCTGTACCTGCTTACAGATTGTTCCGCCTCAATTCCTGTTCCACTCCGCCGAGACCTTTCCGGGGTACCCGATCCGCCGCACGGTGATGAACGACCCGACGCCGTGCTTGGCGTCGCCTCAGGTGGACCGGCATCGGTTGATCCGCCCGCTACGGGTAGACCCCTTGACCAACCAGACCATCGGGTGGGACCGGTGGAGCGGGCTTTTGTCCCACACAAAATCGGCGAACCCGCAGCAGCGGTACAACCCCAACACGGCGTGCTACATCGAATTGACCACGTTCGAGACACGGGACTACATGTTTCACTTTAATTTGGATTTCATGGACGTGTATGGAATACAAATATATCTGCGTCAGGCAAGAACTTGTGATGCTAAAGTGTGGATGTTCGAAACACTTCCGAATGCAGCTAAGCATGACAACTTTCAAAGACTCTGGCTTATGCGCAGCCCGCATGGGAAACTGCGTTTCTGTATGACGTATCTATGATGACTACTTCTGTTGGTCATGCAATACAAATTCCACAGGAATGCAAGACCAGCATTACATACAAGTTCGAATTTTCCAGACCCAGACATGTTTGCATTTGATACCTTGGAATTCTCGCCGTCGTGCGTGTTCGACCGGGTTCTGATCTGGAAGGGCGTTTGGCGGGGCAGCGTGGGGCAGCCGCCGAGGCAACTGCTGTGCGGGGAGAACCGAACGAACGAGTTTTTGTTCACGGAAAAATCCAACGCGTTCTTCATCGAGTTCTACAGCAACGAAGCCTACGAGTCGACTGGGTACCAGATCAACTACACCGTCACGGATGTGTATGAAAGTGCACAACTCCCCCTCCCCCTCATTGGTAATGCAAAATACCTAATTGACGCCTTGGCTCTTTGGACTGTTTGCATCACAAGTTGTGGCAGCCCAAATAACACTACACTCCTTTCCAAATTTGTCACGCAAAACCCGTATTCTTGCTGACGCTTGTATTGCTGTTCACGCAATACAAATGAGGGGGAGTGGGAGTTGTGCACTTTCATAATGTGACCACGGGGTTTTAAAAGGATCGAGATTTTTAGTTTTACCGATCCAACTCCGAGCTGGAAGGCATGCGATAATCACAATTTTTACCTCAAACTCATGTTCCCCGAAGGCACAGCTTCAGCTACGGCCAATAGAGGACAAATTGGAATCAGTTTATAGCAACTTCAAGTAGAACAAGTAAAAGTATATCTAGCCTATGGGCGGGCGCACGATTGTGCCTCCAAGGTCCTTAACACCAAAAGGCAACGGACCTCGTCTTTGCTCGTAATGTATCAATCCATTCTTTCATCATCTACTAGCGAAAAAAATGAATTTTGCACATCTTTTCGTGTACAAAGCAAATATGATCGACGAGCCCGATGATCTTCTTACACTTTTAATACTTCACAACTTCATTTCTGTCTCTGAATACTTGAAATCAATGCTTGCAACTCAAATCGAAGACGCGAATTTGGCCGTGTCTGTCTTACTGTTTGCGTAAGTAGAAGCCCCGTAGTACCCAGTACACTAGCACTCCTCAATGTAGATTTGAAACAAGACTGGTTTACGGACTTCTATACATATGGTTTCTTTATTGCAGCAACGCGAACGCTTCCGCGTTGTCTTTATCAATGTTGACAATTTTCATTTCTCTAGCTTCAATCCTGAAGAACCTAGTAGCTTTTCGCCGTCCGGCGCGCGAGAAATCTGTTTAGAAAAAATCACGTTGTCGTAAGAAAAAACCTCCAGAAGTGAGACACGACCTAGCCAAATAAATTCTAAGTATCGAATTCCGTACTTACAACACTTTCTGTTTCTGTTGATCTTGATTTGAATTGCTGCAATGGCCGGCGACGGATTTTTTTTCAAAATGCATTTGCTATTCGTACCTATTCCATTTTAGTTGCTTTTCCTATTCTTGTACAAGTTTGATGGTAGAAAGAGCCACGGATTTTTGTATCACAAATGTAATTAATCATTGGAGAAGATGTAGAATAAAATTGAATTTTTCGGCGTCACCAGAAATAAAGTAAGAAAGAATTACTTAATCAATTTTCAGCTGCTTCTGCAGTACTGCTATTTTGATCTTTGTGGCGTTGTATTGGCAGTGGAAGTCCTGAAATTGAGCAAGCATTGCAGTACTATTGCAGTACAATTTACGTCCGTCGATTTCTTTCTTTCTTTCTTTCTTTCCGTGCCCGGGCACGGCATCAAATGTTCAAGGCCCTAAAAATGTCCATCTTTTTCTCATTTCAGAAGAGCAAGAGGAGCAAACCTACGATAAGGGACGGGAACAAACAAGCGCGATCATTTCCTCGTCGGTGAGCGCCTGTGGGGCGAAGATGAAAAATCAGCAGGAGGAAATTATTGTTCTTCGACAAAATGATCGAGTGCATATGAAGACGCTCGCAGTCGCAGGTTAACTTGCATGAACATGAAGATCATGTAAACATGATGACGTTAAGTATTTTCATCAGATTTTTTTCCGAAATAGCTTCCGAGAAGTACGGGAGCACGCTTCGTTCCTCGGGCTCTGATAGACCGCACTGGCGCTGACCGGAAGAACCGGAATGTAATATAGTCTCGGAACTGGAACTGCTCAAGCTCACGAGAACATCAAGCTCGAGCACCGCCCAACATCATTGTTGTCGTCCATCAAGAACCGAAATTGTGTCGCCGACCCGAGCCGGCATGTCCTGGAATTTTTGGTCGTCTTGTTCATTGAGAACAACAACGCAGGAGTGTGGAAGGCCGGCGCGGCTGCGAGGTTGTCCTCTTCGAAGCTCCTGCAGCGGAAAAGTGCGGTCGAAATCTACTTCGTGCTGCGTTGTAGGTGGAACTGCAACTACCGCCGTGGTCCTCGTAACTGCTTTGCTGATGGGAAAAATCTTTATGGTCGATGAAGAAGATGAATGTGAAACTACAACATTAATACCCTCCTTGTCTTTCCCTCTTGTGCGAGCTGCCTCGCCCGGGCGGCCAGGTCGAGATGAACAAGAACCTTCCGGTCGTTCCGTCCCAACATCGGTCGCGACAGACCACAATGAAAACAAGACAGCAGCATCAATTACAACGACCAAAACAGCTTGTAGATCTCGACATGGAGGACGACCACAACAAGGAGTCGTCGTGGGTTACGAAGAAGGTGAAATGATCCCAGCGCCCCCGGCGTCGCACTTGCAGGAGCATCTTCAAGAAGAAGAGGTGGAGACCACAGCAAGAGATCAGAGAACGCCCGCGAGGACCAGTAGAAGTACTACCGAATGTACTAGTACCGAATGGTTTAAAAATGTTCGAAGTCGTGGCACAGGCACCACAGCCACATCTCCCGTTGTCTTGACGGCACAGCTCCTCACCAAGCGAAGCGAGATGGAAGCGAGGTTGAACGACGACCTGGAAATAAAAAGAAATTCCGGCACTTCATCTAAAAAATCCGACGAGCATGATGATACCTATTCCCCCGGCAGCGCAGAACCACGGCAGAGCCAATTTTTGCAATCCTTGCAGCGCTCGGTCTCCCAGTCGACCTACCACAGCTGCTATACATTGCAAAAATGTCTGGGTCTGGAAGATTCTGAGACTTGTCATGCACGGTTTGCGTGAGCCATGATGTCTGTGATGCATGCCCTAGCATCACAGGTTTTCTGAGGGATTCTTGATGCCTATTCTGCATGACAAATGCCCCCTCCGCGTAGCAAGAATTAGACTCCTTTTGCTGCTCATGCAACACGAATTTTTTAGACATCCAAATGCAGCAGCACAAGTTGCATTTTTCCAGACCCAGACACTTTTGCATTTTAGAGCTGCCTCTCCGCGCGATCCTGTTCGTCAAGGACGTCTTTCAGGGGGAGAGACTCGGCTAGTAATGACCCAAGCGGACAAGCCGTGAACAAAATGAAGTCACTTGTCATGCACAACAAGCCTCGCGTGATTGGGACCGCCGCCGCGGTCGCGGGCGACATCGAGGACTTAGCAGACGAGCTCTTTGAAGACCCGATGGAGCTGCGTCCCAGCAGTGAGCCGGAAGAGGAGGACATGGACAACCACAATGTCGATGGAGAAGAAGGTGATCTCTTCTTGTTTTCATCTGAAGACCACATTTTTAATGTGACGCGACCAGCCGGCACAGCAGATAGTCCCGAGGACCACGTTGGTCAACAGCTTGACGACGCTTCCAGTTATTTCGACCGAACCGAGCAAGAGCGGACAGAGGATCAGTCGTCGTCCGAAGAGATGAAGAACTATGAGAAGCTGATGCACCAAGTGGAAAATAGACAGGCTCCTGTGATGCTGGAGGAGGCTCACACAACGAGCCTGCAGGAGTCCTCGAGGGCCGCGGTTTTTCCTGCTACAACACATGAAGATGGGGGCGTAGGAGCGGTGTCGGTCGAGAACCACGACGAGGATCAGCAACCGCGAGTAGAAGTACGGGCAGGAGATGAAAACAACAACGAGCCGCGTGCAGCCTCAGCGCACAAACAACAAGTCGAAGACCGCGCTCGTAACGAGGCGGACTTTGGGTTCCTGGTGAAGGGGCTGGATCAACTGCATCTGCGGGTGGGAGATGCGGAGGATGATGCATCCGACCCCTCTGGAGGAGACCAAATGCACATTGACAGCCGACCCGAGCGGCCCATGATCTTCTCCGGCGCGGAGTCAGAGACCACCACGCGCGTGTCGTCGGGTGCGGGAGGCGGGACGGTCTGTAATTATATTCCGTCCCCGGACGGGGACGGAAAAAACGACACGCCAGTAGTACCTGGGACCGAAGTACTACTATCCACTGACGACCTGAGCAGTTGTGACGAACACCTCCCGGCGGCCGTGGCAAGTCCAAGTCCTCCCAGGACAACTCCTGCGGGCAGTAGAAGCACAACGGGACCACGACGAGAGGAACAAGGGCAACAATGTGAAAATACCGCTAGCGCATCAACTCATCTCCCTGGAACAAACTACACAAGCAGCTCCTCTACTTCCCTCACCCGTCGATCGCGAGTGAGCCAACTGCAGATTTGTTCTTCGGACCTGGGTTCTAATAATTCTAGTGACACAGACACGGGGACGGCCACGGCGAACCAGGGCCACCAGGAGCGGGAACTACAGGAAGAACGCGAGCTCGACCAGGCGGTGCGAAAAGGAACGAGTAGTGTTGAAGATGTGTTTAATAAACACGATCATACAACAGGTTCTAGTTCTACCTCCACTTCAACCCAGGAAGCAACTACAACCAGCAGAGATGAAGTTCATCCGGTTGCAGGAGCAGCTGGTGGGACGGCGTGCAATAAAACTCTTCTAAACACATCGAGGACGACGTCCATGGGGCGTAGTACCGGTGCTGCAGCTCTTACAACTACACCGAGGAACTACTGTAACGCAGAACCTCCTTTTGGGCGGAACAAGAGCCACTGCAACCATTCGTCCAGCTGCGCGTCCCCGGTCTCCACCGTTCCGACTCCGTCGGACGCTCGGCACCCCCAAGAACCTGCTGGAGGTAGTAGTAACATCAATGCATTATCTTCAAACAGCAAATGCAAAAGTAGCAAACTCAACCAAGAAACCAAATCTGTCTATCACGGCAGCTGGCAGCGGGTCCCGGGCAAGGGTTGGGTCGGGCGGAATGCTTTGCTGGGTAATAAAAACGACGGTAGGGACGAACAAGATGCGAACTACTTTCTTGCCGGTCAGACTCCGACGCGATTTAGCTCGCAGCAACGGACCTCGCCGTCGCGCTCGTTGACCAAGATGTTGACTTCTGCACCGGAACAAAAACAGAACAACGCACTGAAGGAGGACTTGCGCAAACTCCTGGCCTATGAAATGCAAATATGCCTGGGTCTGCGTATGGAAGCTTGCGAGATTTGTCATGCTTGTCTAGCATGACCAAAAAGCTCCTTGTGATGCGTGTCTAAGAAGAGACCCTTTTGCCTGTCATCCAAAAACGCAGTTTGTCATGCGAAAAACGCAACAGAAAGAAGCGCAGATATTTGTCATGCTTGCCTGTGCATTACAGAGTATCAGTATTCACTATTCCCAGCGCAGCATTACAAGTTTCCAGACCCAGACATATTTGCATTTGATATGGCCGCGCAACGGGAAAAAGTGGATCGCGAGGGCACGACCTACTCCTCGACACCGGCCGTGAGGAATGTAAACCGAAGACTGGCGTTATCCTGTCGTGTAAAAACGTTCCCGAACCACAGTTGTCATGCAGATTTGCAATGAGAATGACAGGGTACAGCAGTACTTGTAATGCGCATACCCAAGGGCAAGGGAGGCATCCCTACCCCCAATCGTGTTTTGGAAGTTTTAATGCTATGTTAAACGTACAGGATTATTTAGGAAATAGCTTTGTGATCGTCATCGTCCACGGCTTTGTTCCTTGCTAAGCTGCACTGCAATACGGCGAAAATAAACTTGCCATTTTTGCATCCCAAAACTTCTCAACCTGTATTCTTCCAGAGATTTTCCCAGCCATCATTGACTATGGGGGGTCATGGGGACGTTGTTACTCAGGATAGGCGGGGGCGGGGTTTGCGGTGCCGGTGAACGGCGTTCTTGCTGGGAATACCTCGGATTCGTCCAGTGAATACGAAACAGATTACTCCGGCGAGGAGGATATTGATCCGAACGCCGGAGGGAAAACCGCGGTAGGTGCAGGAAACCACCCGCACACGACTGCCTAGCGACGTGGAAATCGATGAAGAAGGCATTTATTTTTGTACGAAAAAGACAGCGCGCCACTCACTGTTTCGCATCGAATGAAAGACGACAAATATTGGTAAATATTTTTGGGAAAAAAAAAACGATTTTGCAAGCTTGGAAGCAACTAGACAATTTATCAGAAAACTTTGGGAAAATTATAGGTGGCCACCCATATTGAGGATTGTTAGTGGACTTGAGAACACTCGCACACACTTACACACGTTTGCTCCACTGTGCTCGTTATCAACAGCAGTTCAACGAATTCTCTCTATTGCAAGTAAGCAAGCAAGTGACGCAAGTCTCTTGCTGCGTTACATCCTGTAGGTTCAATTCATCCAAATTCATCGCATTCATATGGACCAAACCTGGTCAGAGTCAAGTGGCCAAACAGCATGGGAGTCCACTCCTCAACCTGCTCAGATTGGTGCTCGACCCTGGCGGGAGTCAAGTCCCCCAGGGCGACCATTCCGAACGTCTGGACCGAGCTGAGTCCATTCATTTCACTACGATCCTGATGGCTTTGCCTTCGTAGTATTTGGGGGATTCGCGGAACATGGTGACGAGTTTCCTTTAGGATCTAGATAGATTCTGACCATTTCCCTAAGGATCTAGCTAGTTCAGGTCATTCAGAACTGTCATTTCATTGAGGAACAGGCGTCATTTGGGGCGATCGTGTTACGTGTGTGCGGGATCGATTTCCATGACCAACACCCCTCCTCAATCGCTGCGGCGGTGATGCTAATCTGGATAACGTCCTACCACACTCCCCTCCTGAGCGCGCTGTGGTAAACTAGCTACCCCCTCTAGAAACCAAAATAGATCGAATAAGTATAGCCTACTTTAGCCTTGCCCTTATG
>CAJINV010000004.1:5231380-5266733 GCA_905178155.1 Amoebophrya sp. A120 | reverse complement strand
CTACTGCTCGCGCTTTCTTCGTACCGTCACGCTTCTCGGTAAGAAGGATAGCAATAGGCAAAACCTGCTTTGCGGTCGCTAGCTCCTCGTCAGTAGCTGGCTCCCGCACTTTATAGGCTTCAAGTCTACAATCTTCCTTGTTGGTTGCTGCGTTCCATTCGACTGAGTCTTTGCAACGAGCTGGATCCAACTTGGCCGATGTAGTCAAGTAACACTGGACGTCGAGGAATTCCTCACCTTCCTCTCGATCATCCTGTGCTGCTATTGCTGCGGCAAACGCACTTGCGTCTTTTTTTATTTCTTCGAGCTCTTTTTTTGTACGTCTCTCGCGCTTTTTCTTGTCCTTTCTCCCTTTGGGTCGTCCACGTCCTCGCGGCTTGGAGTTGCGGTTGCCAGCCACAATCCTTGCCGGAGACGGGCTCGCCTTTCTTGGACTAGATAAGCTGCTGTGAGTGGGGTGATCGTCCAGATTCCCCTCCTCAGGTTTAACACCTTCAGGCTCGGGATGTATCTGGCCCGGATCATCTTCCCTATCCAGACTTTCCACCACTAACGTCTCTTCAGGACCGTCAGGCTGCCTACCAGTGTACTCCGAGACATCCACCCCCAGCCGGTGCGCAGCCCTTTTGATCAGACCGACACACGGGAGAGATGGCGCACACGACGCTCCACTGGGTAGGGCCTCGATTGCGTCACACTCGACATAGATACCTTTGGAGTTAGGAACTAGGTCTTCAATATTCTTCGCGAGGTACTCCTCACGGAACTTGACGTCGATGGTAGAATATTCCATCCAACGATGTCCCGCGGCGGACCGGCCATCCGTGACATACGTCCCAACCCGCCAGCCCGAAGACTTAGGACAAAGGCCGAGAAATACACCGCGACGAAATGGCGCGGACAGCTTTGGAGCTACCACATTTACTCCCCCCTCAGGAGCTTCATGAACTTCGCCTTTCTTGACTTGTTCACGAAAATAAACGAGACAACCAAAACGCCGCAGCATCCTTGTGCCAACTTTTGAACTGTCTGTTTCTCCCAGTTCTCTCATCTAGAATCTCTGCAGGAGTCTCTCCGTCGTACTCGGGCATTTTGCTATACTTATGCGGAAGGCGGTTCCAGCATGCTGCAGCGTACTCGACCGAGTAGCACCACAGACGCTTGCCCACGTTCACCAACATCGCACGCACAGCGCCGAATATGGTCCGCTTAAAGCGTTCGCAGGTTCCGTTCTGCTCTGGGTTGTAGGGAACCGTAGGAGCATCACCGACCCGCAGCGATTGCATGACCTTGGTCATGGAGTCACTGCCCAGAGCTGGCTCATTGTCCCGACGGACGAACCATGCCGCTTTGTCCTCGAGGGTCAAAGCGTAGTTCTGGCGAATGCCTTTTATTACTTCTTCCAAAACCTCAACGCAGTCACTTTTCAGCTTAAGAGGGACACAGAAACACTTCTTGATGGCATCACAGATGACCACCACCCAGCACGCAGGTGCGTGACCGAATCGATACAGGTTTAATACCTACCGCGAAGTCCATCGCAAGTAGTTTCAATGGTTCAGGTTTGTAATTACTAGTGTCTCGCTCCTTTGCGTGAGAGCTTCTCGCGCCTTTCGCTTTGTCGCATTCGGGACACAGGACATTCAGACCATCTACATGAAAGTGTCCGAATCTTCTATGTTGTTCTAGGCGCGTAAGGTGACAACTAGCAATACTCTCTTCGATTGTAATGCATGCAATATCCTCCGCGGTGTCTCTAGTCGCCTGACCCCGGAGGCCCATCACGAAAAGACCACACCCAAGGACTGGGAGGGTCAACCTCTCGTGGTTCTTGATTGGTAGCATCTGACCGGATTCCCTGTTGACTAAGGAACCGCCAGAGCTGTTGTAGTTCAGATCCCTCCCACGATCACTGAGATTGTCCTCACCGAGCCACGGAAGAATGCGATCAATGTCTTTAGGTAGATGTTTAAAGTAGACGCCATAGGGTAAACCTAAAGCGTTTTCCTTCAGTTTTCCGACAAAACCATCACGAGCCCCGGCCGTGCCGTTGATTCGACAGACGTTGCTCGAGATGTCAATAAAATCCGATTTGTGTCTAGATAAATACTTGCTTGCACATGAATCGACCAAGCTCACTTCGTCCTTGGTCTGTGCAGTAAAACAGCTAGAATAATATACGCCGAAATCTTCTAAATTCTCGAAATTCAGCATACAGCTACCATACTCCGAGATAAATACTCCTCTTTCATCTGGTCAGGCTGGTCCTTGCCAGACCCAACCACCCTGCTTTCCACCGGCTCCCTGCCCTTGATTCTGGTTGTTCGTCTGGTTCTGGTTCACCGGCGGACACCACTGCGGATGCTGGTTTCCCCAGACACCACCCCACTGACCTTTCCCTTGTCCTTTGTTAGGATTCCAGTAGCAACGGTCAGCCTTGTGGCCTTCCTTGTTACAGATCCAGCATTTGGGTTTGGTCACAGTGTTGTAGGGAGTGCTCTGGTTCCGACCAGTCTTGCCACCTTTCTGGCCACTTCCGCCCTTGGCGTTAGCTTTCGGGGGCAGGCCATGGGCAGCCAAGACACTCGCTTCGGTCTGCTTGCGCAATTTGGCTTTCATGCGTTTCAAGGCTTTCGCCGAGAACACCTTGCCAGAAGCAGCATTTTGACCATCATCAGCGGAGTCCGGCTCCTCATCGTCATCATCTTTCTGACGTTTGTTTCCCTTCTTCTTCTTCGTCTTTTCCTCGACGACCGGGAAGGCCTTGCCGAAGGACGGATTCTCGATCTTGTACGAACCTTCCTTGACCAGCTGCGCGAGCTTCTTCTCGAGACGGTCGCCGATCTGCTGGGGGGTGATGTGATCGGACTCGTCCACGCAGCGGTCGATGGTCTGGCGGAAGGCCGACGCGAACATCTTGGGCAACTTGTCCAGAATGTTCTTGACATGCTGATCTTCAGCCGGACGCCCGGGCTCCGGGACGTAGACACTCGGCGCCATCGCCATTAAGTCGTGGATCTGGGCCAGGAACGTCGGAGCATCCTTCGGCGCGTCGCGGTTGTCGAAATGCATGGCGTCGATCGAGGACGTCTTGATGTGCTGCTGGTCACGGGAGGCAACATTGAAGCGACCAACATCACGAATACGCATGAACAGCTGCGCAGCGTCGTCGTTGATGTAGTGCTGACTGTTGACCCACGTGGACACGGACCCGGTGCACGACTTGTAGATGGCATCCCTCAGGTCGCGCCACTTCTCCCGGGTCGCGTTATTGGCAGTATTGTTCGCCTGCGGAATCCCCGGAGGGTTACCAGCAAGACGATTATCCCAATACTCCTGGAGTCCGAGGCGAGAAACCTCGTTCGTGACTCCGCGATGCCAGACGCGCCAGTCCTGCGCGCTGGACAACTTCTCCACCAGCTTTGCCTCTTGGCCCATTATTTCAAATAAACTTATCTGACTAGAAGAGCCAGTTTGAGTCTCAAGGCGTAACGTAGTGTTAGTGGACTTGAGAACACTCGCACACACTTACACACGTTTGCTCCACTGAGCTCGTTATCAACAGCAGTTCGACGAATTCTCTCAATTGCAAGTAAGCAAGCAAGTGACGCAAGTCTCTTGCTGCGTTACATCCTGTAGGTTCAATTCATCCAAATTCATCACATTCATATGGACCAAACCTGGTCAGAGTCAAGTGGCCAAACAGCATGGGAGTCCACTCCTCAACCTGCTCAGATTGGTGCTCGACCCTGGCGGGAGTCAAGTCCCCCAGGGCGACCATTCCGAACGTCTGGACCGAGCTGAGTCCATTCATTTCACTACGATCCTGATGGCTTTGCCTTCGTAGTATTTGGGGGATTCGCGGAACATGGTGACGAGTTTCCTTCAGGATCTAGATAGATTCTGACCATTTCCCTAAGGATCTAGCTAGTTCAGGTCATTCAGAACTGTCATTTCATTGAGGAGCAGGCGTCATTTGGGGCGATCGTGTTACGTGTGTGCGGGATCGATTTCCATGACCAACAGGGATAAAGTTGCTTTGCCTGATTTTATTACTTATATCAAAAAATGTCACTTGTGCTTTTACTTTTGCTATCCGATAAAGAGGATTTCGGAATAAAAGCGGCAATTTCGTCGACATTGAATCTGATGAGTTTCGCGTATGAAGCAGCATGAGCATCACAGTCTCTGTCTGCGAAAAAGCTAAAAAGCCGTCTACAGTTGTCATTTTATAGTAGTTCCGCGACAGGTGCGAGGTGAATAAAGTATTTCGATGAAGACTGGGCATATCGAACAAGTGCGAAACTGTTGCAGGTCATGCAGCTGCAAGACTGCGGCGGCAAGCAGGGTTGCATGCTTGCTAAGCGGCCAAAGTACAAGTCGTGAGCGCGACCAGGATCGTATCCTTGAGCAACAAGAGTGGGGTAAGTATAAGTAGGTTGTAAATTAGCGCGACGCTCGTCACCAGTCGAGAGATTGAGTTGTCCTATTTTCTTTTCAAAAAGCGGGCGTTCTTTTTTGGGGACGATGGCGGGTGATTACATACTAAAGTCATAATTATGCACAACATGCCGCAAGAGCTGGGCACCATCAGAATCGAAAGGAAAGACGTTTAACCACTGGCCATCTTGCGCCGCGCAGGATGAGCCCCAAAAGAAGATACTAGCCGCCTCCCCGCTTCTTGTTTCCCCCGCATGATCGAGCCATGTCGCAAAAGCAGCCCCGGGAAACTGCTGCAGCCTCCACCGCTGCAGCCTCCACGACCGCAAGTGCCACCGCAAGTACTTCTAGCGTATGCACAAGTGCAAGAATGTCTGGGTCGGGGAGATTGCGAGATTTGTCATGCTAGTCTGGCATGACTCTAAACTCTGTATTGCGTGCCCGCGAAGAGCTCTTCTTGTTTGTCATGCAAAAACGCAGTTTCTCATGCGGAGCGCGCAAGCGCAACTCTGAGCCACGGAAAAACTTGTCATGCTGGGCAGCGCATTACAGTGCGCTCACTCTTCCCTTTCTTGCATTACAAATTTCCAGACCCAGACATATTTGCATTTGATATAACGCGAAGAAGCGCAAAAGCGTGGACGAGGACCGGGTCGGAGACGAGACCATTATCAAATGTAAAAATGTCTGGGTCTGGAAACTTGTGATGCTGGGTGGCGTATCATGATGAGGCCAGACATGCTGGCTCAGCATCACAAGTTTCTGAGCTTCTAGGTGTTGCCTATTCTGCATGACAAACTGCGTTTCTGCATCAGAGAAAAATGGAGCTCTTGGGTAACTTGCATGACAGATTTAAGAGTCATGCCACACAAGCATGACAAACATGCATTCTTCCAGACCTAGACATTTTTACATTTGATAACCATCAAGCGAAGACTAACAAACAGAAAAATCCTCCTGCACAGACATAGTGAAACGGAAATTTCTGTTGCTGGATTTGTGTACACGACAAATCAGCGCTGTATTGCAGCAAGCGCTTGCAGGCACTTCCAAAGCCTGATTAGGTCTGCAAAAGGCTAGCACTCAGGCATGACAGACAGCTTTGCGGTAGGCAAGAGCGCATGACAACTTGGCTGTGGACTGCACCACATGGCTCCCATTTGCCTCATATGCAAGACAAAGCTGATTTGTGGCCACAGAGCAGCATCACAAATTTCCATTGTGAGTATGGTGAGGGGGGATTTTTCCTCACGATAAAGACCCGCACGGCTGAATCCCTTTCTCCCACCCGTCTCCGAGGAAACGGAAGAGGATGTCAGCGAGGCCTTGGGGGACGATTTTCCCTATCCCTCCGCCCGGGATGCGGGGAAGGCGAGTTCGCTGCTCGGGCAGACCTGGAAGCAACGCTTGGCAAGCCTACCCCCCGGCGAGTGGAAAGGGGCACTGGGTTTGGGGTACTCCTTCCAGACGCAGAAAAACGCGTCGATGGCAGATCTGGACCGCAATTTGGTCCGGAAACGGGAACGGGACGGCACTTCGGAGGAGGAAGCCTACCTGGACTACCTGCTTGGCTCGGTCGACCACGACTACGAAGAGCTGCTCGCAATCTTCCGCGCAAAAACTGACTCGTCGTCTCCTGGGGACGGCATTCTTGCAGACTACCAACATCATGCTGCAACTACTGCGATCTCTTCGACGTCCTCCACCACCCGGGGGAGCAATTTAGTATTTCGCACCTCGGGGCTGCCGCAGCATGCTGGTACGGCTGCGCACCAGTACAATCATGTCCTCAACATGGGAGGAAGTGCTGGCGCAGCGGGTGCTGATGTCGGGCGGGATCATCATTTTTACGCAGCATCCGGCTCTATAGGAGCCGGAGCAGGTGGCCCGCCTTTGTCGTCTTCCAGCTCGTTCCAGCCGCTTGGAACAACAGCCGGGGCGGGAAGTACAACTAGTACCAAGTCTACTTCAACATCCAAGCCGGCGATCAGCTACCAGCGGTCGCAGTCCTTCCACCATCGCCGCTCGATGCGGCAGAGCGTAGCAGGATTGCCACTAGGTGGAGGTCAGGCCGCCGGGCTAGGTGGAATATCGCCAGTGGATAATCCTGGTATATTAAACCGGGCCGTCGCGGGCGGGGCAACAAGTGTGATGAAGGGAACAAATCAACAGTTGGAGATGTTGAACCTCCATCAAGCAGACCTTTTGGAGCTGTTTTCTGGCACCACTGAGTATCAGCTGGGTACGAGTGCGAGCAATATTAACCAAAACCATAACAACCTCAATACAAATTCTGATTCTAGTCACAGCTGGACGGTGAAGCGGGTTGCGTTTTTCGAGGAGCTGGCGCGCCGACTGGGCTCGCGGAAGCACCGCGACCGGGCGCTGGTCGCGAAATACTTGCTGTTGGTCATTCGGGATGCACTCGACGGCAAGATGTTCATGCATGTCGCCGGTGAGCCGCTCCTGCGGTTTGTAAAGAGCGACGGTGGAGCAGGTACAACCAATACGACCGTTGGCGTCGACCACGTGGGAGCGCATCATCCAGGAAGCGCGAGCGGTACGTTTTTGCCCCAGGTGCTGGCGACCCTGAGTGCGTGCGACCTCGCACGGCATATGGATTGCAAATATGTCTGGGTCTGGAAACTTGTAATGCTAAAAGTAAATGGAAGACGCACTGCAGTGCGCAGCTATGCATGACAAATTTTTTGGCTGCCATGTCTTACGTATTCCGCATGGCAAACTGCGTTTTCGCGTGACAGGCAAGAGGGCCTTTTCGCGCCTATGCAACACAGATTCTCGAGTCATGCCAGACAAGCGCGACAAACTTGCACTCTTCCAGACCCAGACACTTTTGCAGTTCATACGGCAAATGCTACTGCAAAAGGGTGTTCTCGTGTCCTTTTTCAGACTGGTCGCCCAGGTAGTGGAAGACCTGAAGAGCCGAAATGCCAGCGTCATCTGCTTCTCGGATCATAGCATGAACGTCGCGGGGACCACCTCCATCGGAGCACCCCATCACCTCCAGGTCGTCACGGACCCAACGGCCTGTGCTGGTACTCCGAAAATAAACTACGGTGTTGACAATTACTACAGTACGCCCGTTGATCAACATCTTGGTCACAGTGCAAGAACTCCTTTGACTTCCGTAGTTCAAATAAATCTCGACAGCAGCGAAACCTCGTCCAGCACCTCCAACAATAACATGATGATGCGTCGCGCCTCTTGGGACGGCCTGCTGGTCGCGATTGCGGCTGCGATCGCGCGAATGTCTCTTTTTGCGGAAACCAGCGAGAAGCTCGGAGATTACCTGGAGCCGATCTGCGAGCTTCTCGGGCGCACTGGGCGGACCCACCCGTTCTGCCAGCGTTTTCTGGCCGCAGGGCTTTGTGCGCTCACCAGCGCCACCTCCGCGTGCGTCCACAAGACCGGGTCGCACGTGCAGCTGCAGAATGATCAGCCGGGAGCAGGAGGACTGGTAGCCGGGCAGAAAGCGCAGCTGTCCGGCCCGCAGCTCCAAGCAAGTATGAGCAGTTCTTTGCAAGCCGGATCTGGCACGGCAGGCACGAGCGGCAACTCAGGTAGTTTACAACTAGGGCACCAGCCGGGCGGCACTACAATCGAGCTTCCGCTGCTAGTCATCATCGCGAACTGCCTGGCGCGAGAGAGCACGCTGCCCGCGCGAGTCTGGTTGACCGGGTGCTTGGCAAACCTGGCGCAGGACAAGCTGAACGTGAAAACCATGCTGAATTCCAACGCGGTGCATGCGGGGCTGCACGAAATCGTCAAATTACCACCCAGTTTTCATCATGGTGCCGGGGGGGTACACCAGGTACAACAACTACAGGGGGCTGGAATTATGTCAATGTCTTCCACTTCTGTGCGTGCATCGCAAGACGGAGGGGTTGGCAGCCAAACACTTCATGCACAAACGACGATGGAAGGAGCAGCGAGTGTTACAACTACACCTGGCGAGCACCACGAACAGGATCTTGACGGAGCTGTAGACGAGCAACCAGGTGGGGAAAACATAAACAACGCGACGCAACATCTTCAGCAAGCTTCCAGCAACATGACGAGTACAATCACAAAACCGACCCGGCCGGACCTGGAAGGGGAAACGCCGGTGCTCCGGCGGCGGATGTTTCGCAACTGTGCATGGACGCTGCTGAACGTCGCGCGCACTTCCTCCTCCGCGGGCCTCCGCCTCTTGCCCTTGGTCCGGGCCAGCCTGCTGTTGCTGGCGAGCTCCAGCGCCGCCCGGCGCGAGGAGGAGCAGGACGAGATGCAGCTGCATGCAGGGGAAAAAGGAGGAACTCATCTTCAAAAGTCCCGCAGCGGGGCCAGCCGGCGGTGGCGCAAGGCGGTCAGCTTCGTCGCCTTCAACAAGCGTAAGGGCGTGGTCGGGGATACTGCAGGAGCTCCGAGTGGAGGAGGTTCTTGTAGCAGTTCTTCTGGACCAACTTCACGAGCAAGCGGAGGTACTAGAAGTGCCCTCAACAATAGTAGTGCCGGAGCAACATCATCATCAAGTGCACCTGCGTCAGAAACTAGCGCCGGTGAAAGTTATGCGACCGGGGGAAATGGTACTTCAGGAGGAACCAAAGCTTCTGGAACAGCATCAAGCAGGAACAGCGCGGGCAACAAGGCAGCTGGAGGGGGCAATAATTCTCAACAGGATGTAGTTGCCATCGACAGCAGTACGACATCAAGAACTTCTAGCCCCAGTTTTGTTTTAAGCCAACCCCATCCAGAAATCGCGAACATCATCGATCTGGCCTTTTCGCAGTGGGCGGGTACCCAGGATCATCATGCGGGCACAGGTTCTGGCACCTTCGCGAGCCGGCGAAACGACGGCGAGCTCGAGGCTTTTGTCGGCCAATTTCTGCTCAGAAACGAAATTCGCGAGCACGCGACGCACACGTTTCTGCACCGACTTGATGGGGACGTCCATTCTGGGCAACACGTTGCTGGTGCACCTCCACGGAGTACTTCAAGCGAGACGGCAGCTGGAAGGAGCAGTAGTAAAAAAAGTCTCAGTACAACTACAGCATCCTCATCAGCAGGTATAGCCACATCACCAGGAACAGTTGACGGCAGTGTCACCAAGACTGCTGCTTCGCCGTCCCTGTCGCCCTCAGCGAACAAGTATCCGCCCTTGCTCCACGCCGCCGCAACCGGGACCGAGGAAGAGCAGCGGGACGCGTTGTTCCTGTTGCATTCCCTGTTCCTCCTGGATAACCAGGAGTGCGTATTACAGTGAAAAATGCCCCCCACCCCTTAAATTGTAAAAATTTGTGATGCGAAGTTTCCAAATGAAGACGTTTTGTCATGCATGAAAGGAGTATGAATCTTTCCGATGCAGGGTCTAGGCGTGTATCGCATCGCTTGCATGACAAGCGCCGCTTTTGCTGGGGTCTTTTGTAATACAATACATTCTTGCTGTTCACGATTGGAAACCTGTGATGCTGATAGATGCAAGAGGGTGAGGGTTTCATTTGGAAAGGTTTGCAATACAAATTCTCCCAAGGTCGGGGGTGGGGGCATTTTTCAATGTAATAGTGCGTCCAGCACCGCGGCGTCGACGCCCTGGTTCTGCTCGCGCCCACGGCCACCGCTATGAACTGCAAAAGTATCGTACTCGTATAAATGCATTACAAATTTTCTCAGCATGAGAAATGAAATTTGTAATGCTGATTTGCCTTGACAAAGAAATTTGTAATGCAAGACCTGCATTTATACGAGTACGATACTTTTGCACAGGATAACCGCGGAGGTGCAGCAACTGTGTGTGGAATGTTTGCTGCAGCTGGCGCTGGTGAGCAGCAACGGTAGTTCAACAGCTGCTACGACTACTACGACCGCAGCAGGACCAGGAGCTTGTGGAACAAGAACGACCCGGCGAGGTGTTTTTGGAACCAAGCACATGACGAATGGATCATGTAGTGGAAACAAGAACAGCATCGGTGTCGTAGGTCCCACGACCTCGTGGGATAACAGTGGACTTCTGACTTCCAGCACATCTTCTTGTTCAGGACCCGTGAAGATGTCTCCTACCTCGACGCAAATGATTTCGTCCCACCACGTCGTCGGCACGTGGTCGAGTGGATCTTCTTCATCGCTGTTTGAAAATTGGCTCGGACACCTGGAGCCGATATCCGTGCTTCTCCTCTTAACAAACAGCCCAACCACGCAGGTCCGCAAAATGGCGGTCCTGGCGCTGTGGACCCTGGCCCGGGGTAATCACATCGACTGGGCGAAGGCCTGTTTCTCCCATGTCCCTCCCGCGGACATCGAGCACCACCTCTGGAGCCGATTGGCACCCAGGATAGACGCGTTTCGAAAGAGGTACGGAGGAGCTGGTAGCAAAGGCTTCGTGCAGCTGGCCAAAGATCAAGAGTCGCATCTGGAATCAGACCACTTATTGCACGAGGAGAAGAACAACTCTACGGTGTCTGGTGGTGAGATGCATAAAAAAGCGGCTGGCCGAACGGACGGAAATAATTTCAACTACGCGCATGGAGGTAGCTCTTCCGCGGATGAACAATTCAATAATGGCACCACCGACGACGGAACTTCGCCGCGGTTTCGGGACTACTTGTCGATCATCGGAGAAGGTGACGAGTCGGAGAGCCCGCGCAGCAGCCTCCTGGCCGACGAAGAGAACGAAGATGCTGGTGGTCGAGAATCATATCCATTGTTGAAAACATCATCCAGGGCGACGGTGCCAACCGGGTCGCAGGCTTTGGTTGTTGGCGCCGCGGCGCGTCACACTTCGACCGAGGCCGCGGGGGGGCAAGAAAATTTAGACGAAGATTCCGTAGGAGGTTTATTTGAAGATGTTCAACAAGTAGAACATGATCCTCTACTTATCCAACAAGCACCTTCGTTTTCAAAAATTATCTCCGAGCCGGGTCTGCTCGCCCTCGCCTCCTTGGCTCGCGACAGCTCGCCGAGCCTGCAGGGGAAGTGTATTCTGCAGGTCCGGAAGTTCCTGACCGAGGAATTTTATTCATCCCAAAGTGCAGCAGCAGCGTCCACGTCCGTGCAGGGAGATCATGAACAAAATCTACCGGTTCGCTTCCAAGAGCTGCCCTTTCTCTCTCGCTGCGCTATATTGGAGACGCTGTTGACCCTCCAGCACACCGAGCTGCCGCACATCCACTTGTCTTTGCAGGACAGCTGGCAGCGACTGTTCGACCTGCTAGATTCCGAAATGCACCATCTAGAACCGGCGTTTTTCTGCGCAGCGGCCAAAACGCTGATCGAAATCGTTCGCGGAACGCAGGGCTACTTGCGCCGCAAATTTCCGCAGCTCGTGCCGGCGGTTTGTAAGATGAACAAGGTGTTGAACGAAGGTGGGGCCGCGGATGTAGTGCAAGAACTATCAACCACGAGCAGGCAGCTGAACGAGCAGGATGCCGCCGCTCGCTCCGACGAGCAGGAGCTGGACCGAATTGACTTGGCGATTCAGTCGGTCCATGTGCTGGGCACGCTGGCCGAAATCCCCTCGGTCGCGGCGTTTCTCCGTACACCAGCGATTCTTTCGGACGTCAAGGAGTTCTGCGAGGTGGTGCGGGGGTTTTTGAAACACTCGGCCGACTATTTCTTGCACGGGCAAGAACAAGAAGGAGAATTGAACAGCGACGACGAACACCAGCAAAGTGCTGGAGGTGACAAAAATACCGCGGTGGCCAGCGCCACGACGACTGCGTTCGGCAAAAGCCTGGCGCGGCGGCGCACCTTCCGGGCGACCCTGAGCGTAGCGCAGCCCGTGGCGGCGCTGAAAAGTGCAGGAGGTGGTACAACATCAAGTCAGCAATCGCCTGCCACGTCGCCGACCGGAGCAGGTGCCGGTTCTGTGGTTTTGGCTGGAATTATGAGTACTACTGCAACTACCGCAGGGCAGCAGGACGGAGTCTACTCAGCCGAAGGGAAGAACTCCAATTACATGGATGGAGCTGCTGCAGCAGGAGCAGCGGCTCCGACGTTGCTAGAAGCCTTTGGAGGATGTCCTTCTAGTGATGGCGATCAAAATGTGCAGGAAGTTTCTGCAGCCAGCTCACAAAACTTCAAGCGCGACCCGGCAAGACTCGCGGCGGAATTCGCAAATAAAAGTAGTACCAAAAATAAACAGCAAAACCACGACGATCAGGACAATATCAGCAGCTTCTCCGAAGAAAACGACAGGAAAAACAATTTCGGCGAAACTAGCGATTCCGAAACTACCTCCGACTCCGACAATTCTTCGTCCGCGGAGCAGCTCTCGGGTTTGCGTTTGCAGGAGAAATTTATCGTTGGAAAAAAACTGTGTAAGTGTAAGTGAGTCTGTGATGCAGAAAATGCAAATCAGTTTTCATGATGCTGTTTATGTTTTCCCTCAAGACCTACACTAAGACTCAAAGTTTTTTTCTTGGGATAAAACTGTGGTGCGTTTTACTACGTGTGGGCTCGTCTGGAACGGCGTTTTTGGCCGAAAACCGAAAGACCTTCGTGCACCTGATTGAGTACCTCGCCCAGTCAGATATCCTCTGCGAGTCCGCGCTGCGCGACCCCCTGCTGCTGTTGTGGGAAAAGGCGGCGCAGTGCAACGACTTTGAGTTGCTGCAGTTGTCCGTCCCTCTGTTTTCCGACTTATTGCACCACGGAACGCGGACCAACGACCCCGACCTGCTGTTCCGCCTGTCGTCTTGCGTCTTGGAGGACGCCGTCGCGCAGCTAGATGCTTCGACCTCCGTAGAGCTTGCCCGGGGGATTTGCGTCGCAATTTTAAAGCTCCGGGAAGAAATCACCGGGGAGGTGAGCTTAGGTGCACTCCTGTGCGACGGCGGGGCCGATGATGAAAAAGAACGTAATACTATCAACAGGTCTGATGTTGTCGACAGGAAGACGCGCTTTTCAGCGAGGCTCTCTTCGTCGATAGCGATTGGAAGTAGAACAGCTACACGTAACTCCAAAATCGTCGCAGCGGGAACATCAACAGCTACTTCTTCTAAAAGTGGCAGAAGCACGAGGAAAATGGATGGTTCTGGTTCCAGTGCGAACTACGACGTAAATAGTTGTAACATTAGCAACCTGACGCTGACCGAGCAGCAGCGTAAGAGCTGCGGTGCTGCTGTTACAGGTCCTAGCACAACTTCTGCCCTCCCGAATCGCGAAAGCGCTGTGCCGGATCAACACCGCGTGGGGGCTTCATCCTACAATCAGGATCTTTTCATCCCAAAAGACGTGCTGCGCGCCCTGCAGTCGCTGCTGATCGTTTTGTCTCGGCTGCAACGGAGGTTTGGATACGCCGTGCAGCAAGTGGTGTGCGACGGGTTAAAAATTATGTTGGCAGCTCCTGCTCCAGAAGGAAGTAGTATAGGACCTGGACCGCCAGGCCAGGACATGCGAAAATCTGCCTCGTCGTCAACCACGCTGCCAACAACTCGAAAGAGCAATAATTCGAGCACTCAAGCCTCTACTAATTCATCGACGAAGCCCTTTCCGGTGGACCTACTCCTGATTGCGCTGCACCGGTGCCAGACATACTATTGGAGCCGCGAAACTTCGTCCCTGCAACAGGAAAGGAGCGATGAAGTGAATTCTGCGCTGTATAATGGTGACAGCGGCTGGATGAACGACAGTAGCGGGCGGGAAAGTAATAAATCTGGCACTGCGAGCCATCCCATGATGCCGGGAATTTATTCATTTTCGAGAAGCAGCACCGCGGCAAATCGTTTAACAGAGAGTGATCTTGAATTCTCCCGCGAGAGCACTACACAACTCCCCGTCCCCGATAACAAAGGCCCTTTCTACCTTACGGAAAATGACCCACTACACCCGGCCTGGTTCTTGCAAATCGTGCTTGAGTTTCTCGAAAGCTTTGGCCCGGTACCGGAAAACTACCGTGCAGTTCAAGAATCAGTAGTCAAGAAGAAGAGTTCGAATCATCAAGGTGTTGAACAAGATAGTGCGCATGAAGTAGTACTAGAGCAGCTGCCAGATAATGCTGGTGTACAACAACCAGCGATGCAGTCGCCACACAACCCTCGTCCGTTGAATGCAGCTTCGTCCGGCGCACCGGAACTACAACCGCACTTCTTATCCCCTTCACCAATCCTTCTGCAACTCCTCTGTGCGGCGCACTGCTGGCTACTGGAAACGCGAATGGATTATATCGACCCGATGCCGATGAATAGTAGTGGCTGTACCGCTCCAGGAGGAGGGCCTGCAGCATCTACTTCTGCCATGGAAGTAGAAGGAGATGAAAGGGGCAAGCGCGACGACTACTACACCACGAGCAGTACTAGCACAACGATAAAGCGGGAGAGCAGCGGCGATAAAAATGGTCAAGCTGGCGCACATTTTTATTTTCAACCAGCAGGAGCCGGTCGTAGTTCAAATTCCTCCAAGTCCAAGCGAGAGCACGAGCAGGACCTCGAGTTGTCGAAAGCAGGAGGTGCAAGAACACCAAGAACAGCGGAGATGAAAAAGCGTTTTCTTCACTGTTGCAACAACTCTATCAGCACAGTGTCGCAACTGCTGTCGCAACTTTTAGCCGCAGTAGTGGTCCGAGCTCCACATGTTGACGGAGGTCCTGCTCTTGATAGTGGCGAATTACCAAAATCCATTCCAGGCGAAGAAGATGAACTACAACAAGCCATGAACACGAGCATCCGTGTTTTTGCGATTGAAAACTTGGAGAACACGTTGAAACTAGAGGATCATTTAGCGGATACAATTCTCGCCTCCGTAGTTTCCGCACTGCGGGTACTTCTCATCAATAATCCCACTCGACGTCCGATCGGATGCGGATCAATAATTCCAGCACGACCGTCGCCGGATGATACTAATTTTTTTCCTGTTTCTCCGGACACCGACCTGGTGATCGCTAAACTGCTGCAGCATAGCAGGACCACGCGAAGATCTTCTTCTGCCGAGAACTTCTACTTACCGAGTTTAATCCTCTGAAAAATGCATTCCTGTCTGCATCTGCGCAAAAGGTAGTGTCTCGGATTCCCGAAGCGCTTGAGAGTACGCACGGCTGGCACATAAATGCTGCGGCTGTTTTCGGACCTCCGGGACCTTGGCTTATAGAAATCCCCGGCCCTGGCGGTCCGTAGCTTCGAGTGCTTCGATGCCAATTTCTCAGCGGGCATGGTACTCACGCCGTCGCCCGACCGGGTCCGAGGGTGTGTCTGCAGGGGTTGTTGCATGCCAATTTGCAATGTTTTTTGTGGCGCGTCTCGGACGGCTGACCGCAAGACACCTCAACCGGCCTGAGTCTAGCGCTATGGCCGGCATTGGTGGCCTTCGCGGTTGGGCGCCAGAATTAGAGCGCGTTACGCTGGGCTGTGTTTTACCCTGGCCCCGGTTTTTCTCTTACGCTTGGTTTCAGTGTGTTTTGCCCCAGTGCCTCTCTGACATTCTCCGCCCGGCTCTCTTTCTGGCGGCGGCGCTTTCGTTCTGCTTGGAGCCTCACGCGCCGTTTGAGTGCGGCTAGCCCCGATGCGTTGACGGCCAGCCAAAGGTCTTGGATTTGCATCCGAGCAACCATGAGGGCAAGTGCCGGCCTTCCGGGAAATAGCCTTTGGGGGTCGTCCTTGGGGGTTCAAGAATGGGGTATCCGACATTTTGCTCCGATGCATTTTTTTCCATCGTGATTCGCTTCAGAAAAAAACGCATCGGAGCAGTTTTTTTTCGAGGTTCTTGTTAGATGTATATGGACAACATTGGATCTCGTCCAATCTGCTCTGATGGAGACAGCGATGCGTTTTTCGGATCGAAGCCCTGGGCCTTGAGTGCCTTTGGACCGCTAACAACCTGAAGAGGTCCATCAGGGCAACTCACGCGAGCCTGGGGGCATTGCTCCCAACTTTGGTGACGAAATCGAGGAAAACATCGCCCAGATCCCTGATCCGGAAAACGCATCCGTGTCTCCATCGGAGCAAAATGCATCACCAGCAAACTTGCTCCGCTACGGTTTTCCTTCACGGAGGCACGGGTGTGCTTTTCGGATCAGAGATTCGAGCAAGCAAAGTAGCGAACTTGCTCTAGTGCCTTCGTTACTGCTTCGCTCTTTGTAAGACGGCTTGGCCTCTCTCCAAATGCAGCAGAGCAGCCTCGTGTCTGATATCAGTGCGCGCGCCAATGTCTTCAGGGCGGGTAGGTTTTTCGCTCTGTGTGGCCCTGATGCGGAGAGGCGGGGAATTGCATCGGAGCAAACTTCCAAAAACCTGCTGCAACAACCCCTTCCGAGGCCTTTTTCGTGCTTATCAGCCCAAGCAGGTCAAATTGTCTTCGAGCTCCTACATTTTGCGCAGATGCTGGCGCGGATGAAAATTTTGCGAAGATCTTCTTCTGCCGAGAACTTCAACTCACCGAGTAGTCTTATTAGCGTTAGCGTTAGCGTTAGCGTTTTGAGATTTGTTCGAACAAACGAAATTTTTTTTGATTTTGCATGTCACGTTAGCTACTTTCCGTTCAGACGAAGGAATAGTATCCAATATCATTCAAACAAGCGCCCCACCCGCCGCAGCAGCTTGGCGGAGCAGCCCTCGTCGGTCCCGTATGTGACAGCCAGGCCCTTCAGCTCCATGCTCCGCAGCGCCTAACTGGCGCGCCCTTCTCGGCACGCAAAAGAGTCGCGACCAAGGTCGCCGGTGTTTTGCCTGATTTGAAGGAAAATGCGGCAGATTGTAATGCGGGTTTGAGTTCAGGCCCGGCGTTCATTAGCGTTCTCGGGAGGACCAACAAAAAACGGCAAGATTTCTCGTCAAAATCATGCGACTTTGCGTGGTCGCCAAAAAAAACGCTAATAAACTCATGATAGCGTGCAGAAAGTGTAAATTTATGTCAACACCTAAAAAACGCTAATAAACTCTGGATAGCGTGCAGAAAGGGTGAGCTTATAAAAATTCGCTTTTTTTTTTCGCGAGAGCTTCCACGGTGCTATCATGAGTTTATTAGCGTTTTTTGTGAATCCAAGAAATGGAAAGCTTCCCCGGTGCTATCATGAGTTTATTAGCGTTTTTTTTTGCGACCACGCAAATTTGCCTCTGATCGGGGGGTCAAAATGACCTCCGAGGGCAAAAACGCTAATGCCAGATTTTTGGAAAATTGATCACTTTTCTCGAGTGCAAAAGCCGCAAGGGAAATACAGGTCTTGAGGCACTCCAGGAAGGACGGCTTGTCGGCCCGCCGCATGGTCAGGCGGTCGCGTAGCCGGAAGTCCGTGGAGCCCCAGACATGCGCGCGGCCGAGCCGTCGCCCACATCTTTGGCGGTATTATCTCCAATCCGCTCCGCAGCCGAAGAGACTGCTTCCACTGCTTCCAGTTTGCGCGAATCTGTCTGAACTGCACAGAGCTACCCCTCTAACTAGAATCAAGAAAAATTTGGCTTTCGCCAGCAAATTTCAAAACGCTAACGCTAATGCTTTTTTGTTGGATACGAAGATCTTCTTCTGCAGTAGAAAACTTCAACATACCGAGTATATGGCAATGGGAAACACTTTCTCTGAAAACTTTTTTTTTTTGCCACATATAAATTACCCGTCGCGGTGAGTAGATGGCTTTTTGCCGGCAAAGATCGACTGCGTGGCAACAGCGTCTGCAGTGGTATCCTGAGCTCGCTAGCGTGACGGCAAGAAGATTACCGCGCTCGGGGCTCACTGCGTCATGGCTTTGGGTCCGGCGTGGCCGGCGTAAATGTCGGAAGGCCAACCCCTGCAGTGCTGCCGCTTTAATGAAAGCAATACGCGGGCAGCCCAAGGCCGGACGTGCTGCGGGTTGGAGCCAGCAGCAGGCCCACGCCCCAGCAGGAGAAACAGGCGCCCGCGCGCAACTTCAAAATAATTCAAATCCATACGCGGCAGCGCTGACGACAGTGATGCCAGGGCCGCGGCGCTCCTCCGGGTCTGGGTCTCGGGGTGCGGTTTTTCGCCCCAGCCTGTTTTGCCAGGAGGCTAGCAGAGTTCCCTCCTCGGCTGCAAGTCGAAGTCCTCGGGGGCCCCCCCGAGGGGTCCCCCAACCCCCCCCCTTTTGGGGCCTTTGCCGAGAGCTACTCCCCATTGATATCTCCACGAAGGGGGGTCCCCCAAACCCCCCCCCTCAAGGGGGGGCCCGGCCGCGCTTTTTGTTTCCGCAAGTTTGCGGCTTTCGCAAGAATGCGGCTGGAACAGTGACAGCGCGAATTCGGCCAAGACGGGGATCTGTACATCAACCTGGCCCGGAACAAACCCAAAGACGCCGAAGTTCTCAGCCTGATCTGTATTTGTCTACTGGGGCACTTCGAAAGCTGGGGCGGGCGACGCCTAGAGGACACGCGCGTTTCAGACAGCCGCATCTAAGCGAGCCACTCAGAATTTCGCTGACTTACCGTGAGCCTCCGCGCCATACACAAAGGCCGCGGTGGGGGCATTGTGTGTCAAGTACCTTGAGGCCAGAGCGCCACGGACCGAATCCAAGGCCGCGGCTACTCCGGCGGCCGCATCTCTTTTGCGTCCCAGGTAGCTAGCTAAGTACCAAGAGCCGTCTACTCGCTTAGACAGATCTACTCTGCGCGTGCCCGCTTGTATGTCTATGGAGTGCCGTGAGATCATATGTGGCGAAAAAAAAAAGTTTTTTGAAAAAGTATTTCCCGAGCGAAGATCTTCTTCTGCCGAGAACTTCTACTTACCGAGTGATCTGACCGCTTCTATTACTGCCAAATCGCCCCAGCTATTATAACACCCTAGAACTTCAAAAAGACTTTTTAAAAACTTTTGCTGGTCGTGGACTTCGGGCTTCCGGCGCGCATGGTAAATTTTTTCCGAAAGAGCTTCCGTAGCGGGTGCAAAATCACACAAAAGGCCACACGGCCAGCACACAAAAGGGCAGAACAACAAGGCAGAACGGGCAGCAGAAACCTGCCCCCACTATGTAAAAAATGAGAACTACCCTCAGAATCCGTTGGGCGCGATTTTTCGCGCGATGGTATGGCGCGCATTCCGAAACAGCCAGAATCCGCTGGGCGCGATTTTTCGCCCCATGCTATGGTCGGCGCAAAAAGTGCGCGCTTTTCCTATCGCGGTGCCGAGGGGCTTGATTGTCTCCGGAGAACTTTCGCAAGACTTTCGCTGACCCGCCGCACAAAAAAAGGGCCACTTATTAGTTCCTATACCGCCTCTGAAATTGGCGTTTTTGGAGGTAGCAGTTGTTGGCCAAATCCGTGGCCCAGCGAAAGTTTTCCGGGAGGGCGGCGGGCCCGGAATCCGTTGGCCATTGGAAAGCCCTTCGCTTGCTGATGAAGCCGGCCGATTCGGGGTTGCGCCCGGTGAGGCTTCGCCGCCGGGGGTCTTGTGGGGGCGAGCAGGGCTTGAGACGGGGCCGGCCACGGCTGACGGCTGGGAGCTACTCAAACAGGCGCGAACATCCGCGCGCCGTAGCATGCGGCGAAAAATCGCGCCGAGCGGATTCTTGGCCGAAATGCGCCCGGCCATAAACCCAAAGAAGCAAGGGGCGCGGGCAGCCCCGACGCCATGCGGCGTTCCGGACCGCGCGGCGGGCCCAAGTAAGGGCGCGATGTGTGTTGCATTTCCCTGCTCACCGAAAGTTTTTGCAAAGTCTTTATGAAGTCTCCAGAAGTGTTTAGCGTTGGGGCGATTTGGCACTAAGCGAAGATCTTCTTCTGCCGAGAACTTCTACTTACCGAGTGATCTGACCGCTTCTACCAGAACAACGAGGGCATCTACTAATACATCGCATTCAACTTGTTCAGGCACTTCAACACTTGATGTTGAGGCCGCACTTTATTTGGACGTGCGCATACAAGCTCTAGGTGGAGTCGTAATGAATCAAGAGGTCAACAACACCACGCAGCAGAACAACGGCGCGGAAGCAAAGCACTACCGGTCTCTCTTGCACGACGCAGTGCAGCACTTTCGTGTTTTGGTGCGTGCCCTTGTGGAGCAAGTCGGGACTACAACAAGAAATCACCTCCCCGACGAGGCAAATCCAAATCCGATCGTGGCACAAACGGCGCTGCGTTGCTTAACAAAAGTGTTTCTCCACTACAAATCCGAGGACAGCAGCCGTGCAACCATTCACAACGCTGCGTTGTTTGCGGAATGTGTGTGCGACGATCTAGCTTCTCGCGTTTTGGAGATAATGACCAAAACTACAAACCTAGCGTGTAGTTCGGCGAGCCGAGATGAGCAGGAGGCAATGGCAAAAAAGCAAGGACGCCGAGAGGACCACGACACGGCAGGCAATCTTCCGGAAGAAATAAATGTGAAAGCGGAGAGAGATGAAAGAACAACTGGGATGCAGTATAGTACTCTACCACAACTACCTTCGGAACTCGCCCTAACTGCACTCGCTTCGGAAAATTCGTCTTTTCTTCTGGCGGAAGCGGCGCGTGCGGTGGCTTTGTTCAGTCGCGCTTCGCCGAGGTTTCGCGAGAAGGTGCTGGAGCTAGGAGGATTAAGTTTGGTTGTCGAATTGCTTCTCCTGGTGACGGAGGAAGAAGGAACTAATTCTCTCGACGATATGTTGCAAACGATAACGACTTCTGATCCTTCCGCAACCGCATCCTCGCCTTCTGAGAATAACAGTAAAGATGAACGAAACCAAGACCCCACGACAACTGGTGCTACAAATAAAACGACCAAGAAGACCGTCACGAGCAGTTTGTGCTTTGCGCTTGGGAGTTTGTTGCCAACAGACCTCCTCGCGCTTTCGCAGCAAATGAATAACACCCACAGGAGCGCGTGCCCGAACAAAACAGGAGGTCAACTAGTCTCGCCCGTGTGGGCGAAGCACTTTTTGCAGCCCATGAAGCTGAGATCTACGGGTACTACGGCAGCAACCACTCCATCTACTACGCGAGCAATGTCCTCTTCGTCCACTAAGAACAATACAACTCTCCCAGATGAAGGAGCTCTTGTTGTAGAGAAAAAGCTTGTGAAAACCTTGGTCGTACTCCTAAGCTCCCTCCCCACCGGCGCCTCCTACGCACTCGCCGGGTTGTTGTGCTGCGGCGGAAAACTTTCCGACTTTTGTCTGGCGGAGGGAATTGTCGCGCAATTCGTTCGGTTCGGATCGAGTTTAAAATTTGGCGACCACGTATTAAATTTGAAACCGGATGAGGGGGATTTCGATTTTGCTACGATGAAAAGCCCTGCACCTCGGTTTTCAGGGAAGAATTGCGCGAGCAGTAGTAGTCCAAGAACATCTTCGAAAAAACAACACGTTCTGGGGCACTCTACGAACTATGTTACCGGCATGAAAACGAAAAATCCTGAATCGCAGGAGGGAGATGCAACTAGTGGAGGAATTTTCCTTGCACAGGAAACTCAGGACGAGACTACAGAACCTGGTGGTCGTGCGGTGTCAAGAACAAGAATTATGTCGAGAAATGATTGTAACGACGAGGGGCAATACAACGTCGATCACCACGACCCGGACCTGCCGCCTCTGGAGTTTTCTCTCACCAAGATCCTGCAGTCGCTCGGGTTCAACAGCGACGCGAGGCGGGCTCTGTGTGCCAAGAGTTTGCCGCTCGCGAAGCAGTTCTACTATCTCGCGTGGGATACGCATGGGTACGAGTTTTTGCTGGAGGTCTTGTTCATGATCGGCATCCTGTCTGGGAATGACAAAGAGGGAGAGGCAGGTATTGGTTGTTGCCTGCTGGTAGAAATGTTGTTCCAAATTATGTGTAATTGTAATCATGTGATAAGATACAGATAGATACCATGTTCTCGCCAAGTGCGTTGTAGCAAGGTATTGCAAGTGTAGTTCTGATTGCTTTTATTTCAAATCAAATTCATCAAAACGCACAGTTCTGCTCCAGCAGGGACTCGTTCGCGAGATCGTGCAAGTGGCGCATTCCCGCGAAGTGCGTATGGACGTGGTCAAACGGGCGGAGTGGGTCTGTTCTGGGCTTTCCGAGGCTACCGTGTTGTACTTTGCACCCGTGCCGGAGGAAGAAAATTTGTTGCGGCTAGACCGGGAAAAGGTCATCGAAGGTCCTGCTCGTGGAAATAATAAGAGGGCAACTACTACTAGTACAACGACCGGAGGACTAGGTGGCACAACAAGCTGCAGCGCCAAAGGATCGAAGACAAAAGCTACAGATGGTTTTGATGCAGGGCAGGCTCATGGAAGCAGTAGAAGTGCAGGTGTTAACAGTTCATCGAAGACAATAAATCGGGAGACAACTACAACTACTACCGCAGGAAGAGAACAAGACCTCCTGCCTCGCAGTACTTCTGACGAAAATAAAGAGAAGGTCGTTTACAAGCCAAAAAAGACGCTGCGGTTTGGCAATTTGGCGAACATTGATGTGGACCACGACGATGACTCGGATGCTGGTGGGGATAAGCATGAAGCAGGATTAGCCACTGTAAATGCAGACGGACATGATCCAAGCAACACCAAGCCATCCCCCTGGAAATCGAAGATACAGAAGGCGGTCCGCCGCGTCACCGAAGCGGTTTCTTCTTCCTCCAGCACGCGCTCGCGCGTGACCCAGATGATGGTTGGAGGTGGAACGGAAGACCACTCTCCCGGCGAACAAGGGCAACAAGCTTCGCAGAAACTTTCCGCTATCCGCAAGGCGAAATCTGATGGAGCAGCAGCAGCCAGTAGAACAAATTATGGAAGCAATAAGAACAAAACCTCGTACTCGAGAAGCAATAAAAAGTCTCATTTGGCGAAAGCGAATCAACACAAGGGCGGCGGCGGTCCTGGGACGCTCGATTTGGACACTTTTCCTCCCCCAACCTCTCCGAACAACTCGGGCACCAGCTACGCGAACCGCAAAACCGTGACGGAGCTGAAAAATTTTTCCCTGTGGAAGGCGAAAGAGGGCTTAGCGAAAAGGAAATCAGAGTATCGCGGGCGCGCGACTGTCCTCGTCGGAGGACAAAATAACCAAGGGCTCTTGTCGTCGCCGGGCGGCGGAGCGCATAATTATCGGGGAGTTGGTACTAACAAGGATATTAGCAGCAACCTGGCTAGTCCGAATGCAGGCGCGGGTGGAGCTGCAGCTACTTCATCGGCGCATAACAAGCGAGGACAGGCTGCCTGGAAAAATCTGGTGAACGATGTGCGAGACATGTTTGCGCTGCTGAGCGATAGCCTGGAGAAAACAAATATTGCTGTCGTGAACAACAATAGCAGTGGCAATACCGGTCAGACTACTTCGCCGACCGGTGCAGGGGCCGGGGCTGGTGCAGCGGGAGCTAGTGGGATGAATAACACAACGGCCGCTCTCGCTTGTGGCATGATGCCAGACGCTAGCGCCACGGCAGGTGGACAACACCCTGGTGCGATGTTGTCCGAGCTTCACCACCAGGAACCTGGATTTCTTGGTAGAAGGGGTCTAGATAGTGAGTAAAGGTGGGGATTTTTGGGTTTTTTCATCAAGTTTAAGTTTTTTCAACAACAGTGTCGTTTGTATTCTTTCGGTAATTCTAATTTCAATTTGAAGTTCCGCTTCAAAGATAGTAGACGATAAAGTGCTAGAAGAAGATGAACGCAGACAAGTCAATCAATGTGCTGAGTATTCACAATCACACACACAGAGACGAAGGGAAAGTATGCATATGCCATGTCGTACCAAACACGAATTTATTGTAGGATAGTGATAGAATATTTTCACTCAGAGCAGATCGTCGCGAATCGAAGATGAGGAAGGAGAAATAAATGGAATGGAATCTTGTGCAAAACAAGAAGTAAGAAATGAGTAACGAAACAGTTACTTACAACAAACAGGATACTTACTACATATTGGGAAATAACACCAATACCACCCAAAATGCGAAATATTTCTGGCCTCGGCAAATGAACATCCTGAACGCAAGCGCCGCTCTATTGATGTTCCTGCATGTATGTTGCTCGGCCGTACTACACTCACGCCAGTGCTTCTGTAGATCCATTTTTATTGCGCACTTCACGTCGCGGAATTATTGGTTTTTTTAAAAATTGCGCTTGTATGGTTCTTGCAAAACTGGAGATCAGTATCAGAATCAGACGTCAAACGACTACGTCCTGGCTTGGCCATCAGCACTGTAGCTACAGCTTTTGGCGAGGTCTTGAAAATGAAAACTCTGTTTTGATCAGAAATTTGACGCTATTGCAAGTTCATTCCAATTTTCGTGGCATAAGCTGTTGCACCAATCTTTTTTGCGAAAGATCCAAGAATGCTTCATACGTACGATGATAAGTAAATTTCTTTGCCGAATTCATTTTTTATCGGTGAGAATTTCTTAGCGTCTCAAACGCAAATTAGCAAAAACGTTTCTGTCATTTCTCTATCTCTCATAAAACAGGTGCTGTGTTTTCGTGGTTGTCTGTTTGTATACCAGAGACCACCTCTTTTTTCATCTCAGAGAAATAAGTTGAATTGCGATTCTGGATTCATTTATTTCTGCAAATTTCTATCTGTTGCGCCTTCTTGAATTTACAATACTAGAAAAAATCACCTTGTGAGGACGTTGAAAATGCCGGCCCCCGCGATGTCTCAAGCCGCGATCGCGAAGCGCGATCAGTTGACGAAGTCCACGAAATTATCCCTGAAAGTGGATGCCCAGGTCTTCCTCCGAATCGCCAAGCACGCAAAACAGACGTACCCAAACAGTGCTTCCGGATCCCTTTTGGGCTTGGACGACGGGAAGAACGTGCGGGTTACCAACTGCTTTTCCTACAAAACCAAGCAGGACGGAGAGCCGTCGGACAACTTTCTGGAGTACCAGTACGGAGTTCTGAAGGCTATCGAAGAGGTGCGCGGGGACGCAAACGCTGTTGGATGGTATAGAGGTTTTTGCATTTATTTTACAAGGTGGTGCGTATCTATTGGTATTGCATTATCACCATCACATCCTTTTTTACAGTTCGCGTCTCTGCATGACAAAATGATGCTCATCATATGATAAATTATCCAAAGGTACGAGTCAACGCACCACGGTATTTTCCTCACGGAGGCATTCATTGAGAACCAGTACCAGTTTCAGAAGGAGGTCCCGTCCGCGGTGGTTCTGGTATACGACCCAGCAAAGCAGAAGGTGGGCACCTGCGGCTTCAAGGCCTACAGGCTCACAGACGCGGCGATGCACAAAAAACTCACCATGAACATCGACGAGGTACTAGTTTAAGATGATTTTGAAGATATCTTTTGGCATGATAAAGTGAATGCAGAATGAATATTTACTACGACTTGGACACCACTTTGTGCGTCTTGCGCCTAGTAGTAGTGTATGATAAAAAATTATTGACCCGAAATAAGAATTACAATTATCCGATGTTCATGTTAAATTCACTTCTATCCCTATGAAACACGACAGGACACGGACCCTTTCGCAGACTTCCCGTCTTCCGACCTTTTGGAGGAGGTCCCGGTCTACGTCCACTGTTCCCCGTTGGTCGAAACCTTGATGCTTCAAATGGACGCCCAGTCCACCGCTGCGTTTGATTTGGACTCCGCGGGCCCGGCCATGGACCGCAACCTGCAGCTCTTGCTCGAATCTTTGGAAGAGCTGTCCCAGCAGCAGCGGGAGATGCAGATGTACGAACGGCTGACGCGGGCGCAGAAGGAGAAGCAGCAGAAAACGCAGCGGGTGCCGAAAGCGGTGGATACCCTGAACCTGACCAAGCAAATCCAGGCCCACTGCGCCACGGTGGATGAGCACGCACAGGACACGTTCGCGAAGCTGTTTTTGTTGGACGCGAAAATCAGCAAGGACCCGAAGGACGGCAACAGCAAGGTCAGGACGGTCATGGAAAAATTGCAGAACTAAAAAATTATACTAGTTCTTGTGCGATGTTGAAGATGAGCAGTATTGTGGTGGAATCAGCTGCAAATACTTGACACATCTACGGCCAGCGGTTTTGGTTTCACACAAGCAACCGCAGAAAAAGGATAGCAGTACACTGACTATATTAAACGAAAGGATTTCAACATCACCGAATCGGCAAGATGAAATGCAAATCTTGTGCTGGACGAGCCAATAAATCTGCTGGGGTACATCAACTCTACGTTTTTAGAACTAGAAGTAGGAGCCGCGATACAAGAACTTGTACCACTGGAAACAGCGGGATGAAATGAAATTCGTACCTTTTCAGAATTCGTCGATTTATGCATCTAACGACATTGCGTGCGCAAATTGTTTTTAGGATTACCATTTACTACTACTCCAACGCCTCTTTCGGCCCTTCCGAAGGCTAAGGGGCGCTCAAAGGGAGGGCGCGGCCATACCGATAAATCCTAACCATGTTGTTCATACAGTATCGTCGCGGCAAATAGTACAACGAATACTTGGAGGCGTTGATGTTGCCTCATCGTCATCCACGGTTCGAAATTATCGCAATATGAGAGTTTATGATGTCTGACAGTGAGAGACGAGGAGGCACAACCGGTTCTTTGCGTTTCGTTCTCGTGTCCTCGAGCTGCATCGTCAAAATAATTACCATCTATTCGTTTAGTTGAGAGATTCGAGGTTCTTGCTCGGCGTCTTGCACACTGTCGTCGGCTTACTATCGTCTTTGGCGTCCCACCCTAGGGCTTTGGCCTTCTTCACACACACAAAATCAAAGAGCAATGTTAGTTTATATGTAGCTCCTCCCACAGAAGATTTTATGTAGAACTGGTTTTTTGTATAATGCAGAAGCGGATGCTCTAGCTCTTGTTGCTCTTGCCCCGTATGGTTCACTAAGAAATCCAAGAACTACTCGAACTTGCGGCGGATAGTTTGTGGCCGAATCCATCTCCCGAACCAGATTGAGATTGCGGCAATTACCGTGCTCGTTCCTTCGCATCTTCGTTTATTTCGCGTGCTGCCCGCGGACAAGAACAAGTTATAAAAGTTCAAAATTGACCACGATGCCGGCCCTAACGGGAGACCACAGCCGGGCTTCCACGAAGTCCGCGCCCAGTCGCCCCCCCAGACACGACGAACCCTACAATGCGAGCAAAAGGAATTCGGTCAAGAGCACGGGATATGCACCGCAAAAGTATCGTACTAGTATAAATCGCAATACAAATTGGCTCAGGATTACAAATGAAATTTGCAATGCGGATTTAGCTAACCAACTAGATTTGTAATGCATGACGACTGCAAAGATTAGTACGAGTGCGATACTTTTGCAGTGCATACGGGAAGCACCAAGTCAAAAGAGGACAAGACGGTCGACGCGCAGATGGCTCTTATGACAGTGCACAACTCGCCCTCTCCCTTTTTTGCAGGTATAGCATGAACGGCAGTACAAGCATCAGCATGACAGATTTGGACTTGAGTGCAGTCCTATTTGGGCTACCAGAACTTGTCATGCAAACAGTGCCAAGGGGCAAGGGGTGGATTGGGTACTTTGCATGGCAAATGAGGGGTAGGGGGAGTTGTGCACTGTCATATCTCTCATAGAGGACCAAGAAATCATCGACGACTTGCTGGATCTTGGTACAATTTATTTGCTGGATTAAACGAAAAACAGCCTGTAAGAGTTTTCCTGTCGGGCTGACGCGCTGCGGCTGCATGGGAAATCAACTATTATTTGTCATCACTCTCCTTCAGCTATGAATCTGTAATGCTATATACGCATGTGAACATCAAGGTTTTACCAAGCGGGAGATCGGAAAAATGGACTTAAATCGGCGGGCCGTGCTGCACCCAAAAGGGTCGGACGGGAGTTGGGGCCGCCCCGATCCTGCCGCGGTGCGGAAGAGTGCGCGCGCTTTGATACAATGGTTCGACCGAGACGTCCAGTGGGAAGAAGGCGAGCATATGGACATGCAACGAATGAGTACAATTTTGGATTTTCATAATTGTGGTTTATGCATCTACTTCACAAAGCTGCTTCCTCCATTTGCTTTTTGCATTCCCATTCCATATCCATACTCTTTCTTGATGCATCATCTTCACAAAGCTTGCAGCAGTTGCACACGACCTTGATAAAAAAACACTATCAGCCTTCACCCTGTTCGAGACGGTCGCACGGCACGGCCTCCGCCTGCGCGCTCTACGAATTGCAAAAATGTCCGGGTCTGGAAGATTACAACTTGTCATGGTAAATCTGAAGCATGCAAAAATCTGTGTTGCATGAGTGCCAACAGCTGTCCACTTTTGACCAAGTTGGAACGGAGTTTCCGATGCAGAATAGGCGTGGCAGACGCAGAGACCTCGCAGAGTCTGTCATGCTAAGTCCGGCATTCCAGACCTCATGGGTCATGGAAAATCTGCATGACAAGTCTACACTCTTCCAGACCCACACACTTCTGCACTTGATACGCTCTGCGCGACGTCGACTTGATGCGCGTCCTGGACACGAATAAGATCCACATGGAAACTATGCAGTGCAAATATGTCTGGATCTGGAAGGTTGCAACTTGTCATGTTAAGTCTGGATTGTAAAAAAATCTGTGTTGCATGGTTGCCACAGAAATCTGTCCACTTTTGACCAATTTCTTTGCGAGGAAGTTTCTCATGCGGGCCAGGCATGAGAAAGATCTCACAGAATCTGTCATGGCACGCCAGACCTCATGGGTCATGGAAAACCTGCATGACAGATCTCACATTCTTCCAGACCCAGACATATTTGCATTTGATAGAAACCACCAGCGGGGTCAAGATCCTCGATGACAGTCGAATCGTCATGAAGCGAAAATCGAGGAAAGAAGAGGAGGAAAGGGAGAACATTTTAGTTTCCATCGACGCCTTCGTGTCCATGGTGCCAAGTTTGCTCGAAAGAGACGCGCTGAAGCAAATGTTCCAAGACCAGGACAAGGAAGCCCCACCGAGCGAAGAGATCATGACGAGGGTCTTTCGCGAGTTCGCAAGCAAAAAACTGCATCGTATTTTTTTGAATTTGATACGAGTTCTTCTTCTTTCTCGCATACAGTTTCGTTCTCAACAATGAAGAAACTCCTGCTTCTTTTGTTCTATCTTCAACAAATGTCGTTCACTGGTGGGTCGTGCACCACGTCGCACTAGCACAGTTAATACGAGCATCATGAAAAGAAAGAAATCCAAATCCTACAACAATTCTCCACTCCGAAATAAAGGTCCGGGCGACAAGGGCACGGCGGACCCGGAGCGGCCGGCTTGTTTGTCGGAGCCAACGGTGGTGGAGATTTTCGAGTTCTTCGAGGTCTATATGACAACGAAAGACGTGACGTATCTCTTCCAGCAGATCGACAAGGACCGGTCGGGAACGATCGAAGAAAACGAATGGAAGGAGTTTTTCAAAAAAGCCTCCCACCGGGAGAGGCTGAAAAAGCGGGCGTGTTTGCAGGACGCGTATCTGCGAACGTTGTTTGAAGAATTCGACGTCGCAGCGAGGGGGTTTTTGACCATGGATGACCTGATGAACATCGTATAGTTTTATTGCTTCGTTGTATTGCGATATTCGCATGACACGCTTTGCCTGCGTATTGTTATCCCGCATGAGAAATTTTATTGCCAATGATCTGAAATTACTTTCAGATTCGTTTCATCAACCTGCGGATGTCGGAGAACGTCGCAGAGTATCCCGTGCAAAAGTTAAGCATACTCGTATTAAATGCAATCACGCATGACAAATCTCCTTCCTTACCTGAAGCAGCATGACAAATTTCATTGCGATTGGTAGTGCTAGCGGTTTTGCGAAGATATTACTTTTGCAATGCATACAGAGAAGCTGTTTTTCCAGATCGACGATAACCACAACAACCGCATTGAACTCGACGAATTCATGGGTTTTTTTCAAGCAGTCCAAAGCCAAGACGACATGAAGCAGAAAATACAACAGTACAATAAGTTTTTTTCAAGATGTGCATCTTCGTGACAACTTTGATGGAATAATAACCCCCCCCCCGCCGCCCCCAGAGGTAGCGCCGTCGTGTCTGCATTATTACATACGAGAAAACTGAACACAGAATTCTGCTGCATGAAAAAAAAAACAGGATGTCGACCAAAAAGGAACGATCCCAGTGGTGCCAACTCGCTATTGGCCTCGCGGCACTGATCGCCTTCATTGTCTGCATTATTGTGGAGCTGGTGCCGTTGGCGATAGTAACCGGTTCGATGGTCGGAATCTTCGTGCTGAATTTTATCGGCTGGAAGAACGTGGTAGATTTTACTATTTTGCTGAGTTTTGGTCGGTTTAATATCTTCTGGCAAAGGGTGAGGCAGATTCTCTTCTAGAAAGGTCTCCTTTGCAGCTGCCTTCGTGCCCATTTTTTATTTCGTGGCGTGGTCGTATCCGTATCGTGCGCATTATCCGTGCAACTACTACACCGCGAAAAATAAATATCAGGAGCGATTTGGCGGTTGCCTGCAGCGCAACACCTGCGTCTTCACCGTGAAACGGCTTCGCTACGTCACCGTGTCCTGGGGTATTCTGTTTCTCGTGTTCGTGATCTGGCACCAGTTTGACCAAGCGGAAATCGACGGGGACCACACGCGACAGGGCGAAAAAGCCGTGATTCCAAAGGGTTTTATCACCTTTTATCCTGAGTAAAAACGTACCCACACCAGAGTCAGGATGGGGATTTTGCAACACAAACCTAGGAGCTTTGTGAGTCATGCATGACAAGTTGCACTATGCAGTGTAGTGCAGGTTAGCAAGTGCAGCCGCGTCACAGATTCATCTGCTCATCCTGTTCACAGCATCACAAATTCCAAAACACGATTGGAAATGGCTCTCATGGAGATGCGCATTACAAGTCTTCCTCTCTTTGCAAATCTGCATTACAACTCTGGTGTGGGTACGTTTTTACTCAGGATACCTTTGGCTGGGTGTTCCTCGTCATTCTCCTCGCTTATCAAATGCAAAAATGTCTGGGTCTGGAAGTTTGCAACTTGTAATGCTGTTTTTGAATTCCGAAAAAATCTGTATTGCATGACCAGCAACAGGAGTCCAATTTGTGTTACGCAGAGAGGGCATTTCTCATGCGAAATAGGCATCAGGAGGGTCTCTAAAAGCCTGTGATGCTACGGCTTGCATCACAGACGTCATCGGTCATGGAAAATATGCATGACAAATCTAGAAATCTTCCAGACCCAGACATTTTTGCAATTCATATCGCTTTGAACGTACTGATTTACATTGAATCCAACTTCAAAATGGCGTCGCGCGTGCAGAAGTTCGTTGCGGAGTCTCCGAGGGCACGGCAAGCAGCGGCGATCCGAGGAAAACTCATTAGCTTGGGGACATGTACTTATTACTATAAAGTTGCTCTCGTTCTGTATGTTTATGTTTTTCATCTTTTTCATCATGGTTCTTGTTGCGAGAATGATGGTCAACATTGTTCCGAATCAGTAGCTGATCGTTCATCTGCTCTTGCTCTAGAAACATCAGACTGCAAATGTTTTTCCTGTAGCGAACTACTTGTTGTCACGACGTCGACCGAAGAAATTAGTGTGTCCAAATGAATGAAGACAACAAGTGCCACTGCCATCTTCTAACCACTACCACAGATCCTATCGGTGCGGCCTCTCCCAAGCAGTCCTCCTCCCCCCGGCGCAGCCCGCGAAGACATCGCAAAAACTCCTTCTCCCGGGACCGGGCGAACGCTTACGCTGCTGCCGCGATTCCGCCAGACTACGGGGACAGCAGTTTTGGCGCGAATAGTTTCGGCGCGAGTCGGACCAGCGGCTTTGGTGGAGGAGGCAGTAAACTGAGCCAGGTGCGAGTCGACTACGAGCCCGACACGACGACCACGAGATGGCAGAATTCCCCCACAAAGGGCACGCGGCCGATCGTGAGCCGGGAGGGCGGGGACCGCAACAAGGGTATCGACCGGGCCAGCTCGGCGAAAATCGAACCCTTCCGCCCGCTCTCGGAACAGGGGGCGCGGGGGCAGATAGCCGGTATGAAAAAGGGCGACCAGGTGACGGGGATGGGGATTCTGAAAAAGGGTCTGGACGAGTGAAAGTAGTGAAGTTGATTTTTACAATTTTCGCACGGTCGAGGTCGTGGAGGACTTCGAAACCAGTCGGCTCCATGTGACATCAACATCGAGAATATTAATTAATTCAGACATTTCCATCACTGGTGAATCGGATAAAAATTTTGATTCGTCCTGTTAGCAGAACTAAGCGGCTAGCACTTTGTATTTGGAAAAGAAGACAAATCTCTGCCTCACTATGAGGGCGCGTTGGTTGTGTGAATGGCCATGAAAACGAAAGGCACTTCAGTACTTATCAGGCGAGGTCGCGTCCTCAACAGAGCGACGCTACGAGCGCAATTAAACTGCATTTCGAGAATACAGGCCCCGAAAGACGAAAAAGCTGTGCATAAAAGCAGTGCTTTTTTTCGAATTTACAGAGTGAAACTTGATGTACTGCAAAATCCCTGGAGATAAAAGGGTGCTGCAGAAACTACTGAAAAAAGGAATTCGCCTTGGAGTGGTGTGTTCGTTTGTATGAATAAGTGCAGCGGTGTGCTACAGCCCGAGAAACGCGATCAACCGCAGGCGTTTGATATCATTCACCCGTGCTGGAGATCTTCGGACTTTTTTTCTACTAAAAACGGATAAAACCGACGGGCACAAACAAAGCTTGGCATGCCATCGTTGAGAGGACAGGATGTCCTTGATAGGTCACAAGATATTCCTCGACGCAACGCCCTCGCACCAGGCTCCAAAGCTCTATCACTTACGCACCGGCGCTATTTCCCATAAGTACAAACTAGCTACACGTCGCGCTGCTAAATTTATTACTTTCAGTTGTTTCTCAATTCTCATCTCGTGTGATCCATAACGACTTCGACTTTAACGCGTTCCGGGCTAGGTACCCCCTTTGTCCCCCTGGCTATATATCAAAAGACGGAAAATTTTGATTTTGTGCGAATAAACCCCCCGCCATTACACCCTCACGTAAGTACTAAGTTCGTTTGAACCCCCAAAGTCAGGTGGCAGATGGCAGATCTCCTTCATCTGGCCTGCAGTCTACAGTGAAAAGCGCCCAGACATCACAGCACATCATGTCGGCGGGCTCAGGAGCGCACCACGGCGAGGCTGCGTCTTCTTCCGCGTCTTCCTCATCCCGGCCGACTGGGTCGAGGAATGGTCGTCGCGGCACTCCGCCCCGGATCATGAATAACAATCGCGCCGTCCTTCACGCGACGGAGCGCCGTCGGGCGTCCCAGGACCCACGCAGGAGAAATTCACAACAACGAGGTGGTCACCAACTACTCCCACTGAGAGCGACGCAACGGCACGTGGAAGTGGTAGCGCAACGGAGAGGACCACGTCGGGAACAAACCAGCAGGAGCCCATTGCCGCACGGCCAGGAAACTACCAGAGCTGTGCTGGAGGAGGATGCTGAACCTGCTGAAGTTGTCCCGGAAGATGTAGGCCATCAAGCGCAGGACAATATCACAACCACGCTCGATCTTCAAGAGGCCCAAGAGCGAGGACCGGGCGTTGGTGTAGCATCAGAGGATATAGAATCAGAGGATCAGGCCCAGGTGGAGCGAGGACCGGGCGTTGGTGTAGCATCAGAGGACATAGAAGACCTCCCCGGGCGGCTGCCCGGAGCGCGGACAGCGGGAGAGACTGAGAACGTAGAAGATTTGAACGAGAACGAAGATAATTGCAATTTCGGCCAACAAGCTGAAGCTGTTCCGCTCGTTGCGCACGCGGCGCCGGCAGCACCACCTCGTGGTTCACGTGGTGGTGTGGAAGATAGAGCTGCACGGGAAGTAAATGCAGCTGCCAGGGCCGCGGACGAGGCTCGCGTAGTTGAAGTTGTGCCCCCACCAGAACAAGATTTGGCACAACAACGAGAACCTGCAAATGTAGAGAACTATGACAGCGTTGACGGTGACGACTCAGAAGATGTAGATTTCGAGGACGATAATTTACTTGGTGATTTTTACGAGCTAGCGGGTGATTACATGACGGATGAAGAGGAAGATGATAGTGAAGAGGAAGCACTAGAAGGTGGTGCTCTTTTTCGTCCACCGGGAGGTGGTGGTCCGCGACTCCGGGTTTTGCACGAAGACCACGACGGTGAGTTCGTCCTACAGCAACTTGGGTTGGGCGCAGGGCGTGCCAATTTAGCCCCCCCAAGACCCGGGGTGAACGCGCAAGAGCACCGGGCACGGGTGTTTGAGGAGCAGGTCCGGATGGTGCAAGCACTCATGGCAGCAGGAGGGCAGGACGAGGAGGAGGACGAGGAGCAGGGCGGTCGTGGACCAGCTGACCAAGGCCAAGCTGATGAAGAGGAACTTCTACACGAAGAAGCGGAAGAACAAGAACCGGAACAACATGAACTACAACCCGACGGTCCACAAACCATCCGCTTGTCCTGGACGGAGCCGTCGTTTTTGTGGAATTTGAGGCTGTTGCAACCCGGGTTCGTAAAGGACGGGCAGACAATTATATTGCGGAAGATGAAAAAATCTTCGAAAAGGACGAGTGTTCGTGGTCCTGCTGCGGGTCCGCTTGGTCCCCGCGGCACCATAGAGGACGAAACTGCCCACCGCGGCCCCAACAAGGAGAAGGAATTGGCCGACGGCAAAGATGGGCGAGATCATAGAGAACTTCATGGCCAAATGAAATCGTCTATTTCACAACCGCACCCTTCTTCTTCTTCGTCGTCGAATAAGCGTGCGCGGGAACAAGTACTAGAGACTGCAACGACACGGAATAGAGAGCCTGCTCTGGACAACGACGACGACGCGAGCAACGGGAAGAAAAATGATGTTAGGTCGAGCAATGTCGACGTCCTCCACGACAAAGAACAAGAAGTATTAAAGACGGAGAAGGGAAATAACCGCAAGATGTTCAGAAACAAGAGAGCGGTGGACAAAATAAATGCATGCCCGGGCAGTAGCAGGCTAGCGAGCCTGTGAGCCTAGGCTGAGGCTGGACGGGCGATATTTTATGTCTGTCCGAGCCTCGCCCTTTTCCGGTAGCCGGGACCTGATGACTGTGAGGGCGAGCCTCTTCCCGTTCTGGGTTGAAGTTTATTT